>VZTB01002866.1:225994-257780 GCA_013397245.1 Thryothorus ludovicianus | reverse complement strand
GCAGCGGGGGCTCCGCCGCTCGGCTGGGCTGGGCTCGGGGTGGCCCTTGGGCCGGGCCCGGCGGAGCGGAGCGGTGCCCGTCCCGCCGGAGCTGCCGCCGGTGGAGCCGAGTTGTGCCGCGGGCTCCAGGGCCGCGCTTTGCTGGCAGAGCCGTCCCTCAGCCTGTTGCTGCCCCGCGGCCAGCGCGGAGCACTGCGGTTTAAATGCCTTTATTTTGTCTATGTGTGTGTGTGTGTGTGTGAGTGTTTTCCCCTCCTCCTCGGCTTTTAGCGTGGGTTTAAGGGGATTAAATCCGTTGCGATCGCGGTGCTAAGAATAGCCTCTCGTCCACGTTCCCTTGCGTGTGCGGAGCGCTGCGAGGGGCTGATGCGGGGGATCCGGGATGCGGGACAGCCCCGGCGGGGTGCGGGATGCGGGATGCAGGATGCGGGACATCCCCCTCGGGGTGCGGGATGCTCCGTGCCCCTGCGGGATGCGGGATGCAGGATGCGGGACATCCCCCGCGGGATGTGCGGTGCCCCGGAGGGATGCAGGATGCGGGACATCCCTCGCAGGATGCTCCGTGCCCCGGCGGGATGCGCGGTGCCCCCGGCGGGATGCAGGATGCCCCGGGAGCCCGGAGCTCCCCTCGGAGTTGGGATGCGGTGCCCTCACCGACAGGAATTGCCTTTCTGTATTTGCAGGCAGCTGTGAACCTGAGTAATTTGCAAGCGTGGCAGACGGCAAGTCTGTGCTTATTCTTCATTAGTAGCTCTGCTTGTGTGTCTGGGATAATGCTGCTAGGGAGTGCTGCGTGTAAAATAAGGTTCTTCACGTAGCCAAACAGATCTATAACTGTTCTGTAGTTTAATTTAAATTGTGCCAAAAATATTTTGCTTATTATTGGATGTAGGGCTCCAATCTGACAGTCTCAGTCTTTCAAAAGTGATATTATTCTTCCTAAATTTAATTTTTTTTTTCTCTTTTGAATGCTACTTGTGTTTATTTTGAGGTTTAATTCATTCTCATTCTGTCATTGCTTTTCCCATAGTTCAGTGGTTTCCCATTTCTCGACCTGTTTCTGGAGGGGTAGAAGCCTGTGACTATCAACATGGAAGCAGAACACCTTTCTGTTCTTTTAATAGATTTTATTTATTTTTTTTTACAAAAAGTTAAGCTTATTGCTTTGAATAATAATTGAATTAAATGTATTCCTAAGTGAATAGCTATCGAAAATGAAATTGGGGCAAGCGATGCCCTTTTAAAAAGGGTTAATTTACATTAGAATAAGAAGTTAGTGGTTGAATATGAAAGGCCTGTGCAGTTTGCTACTGTTATTACTCTCAGAAGATGAATATTTGGAGTGGAAGTGTAGTGAGCATCAGGCAGCATCGTTCATCTTTGCAGATGTAGTAGCATTGTTAGCATCCCTCTTACCTCTGGGGCACAGTTATCTTCACTTTCCAGACACGAGTTTTATCTTCTATCAGATTCTGGCTCTGCAGTGTAGCCTGTGAGCAGCGCTGTGCTGTTTGTTAGGTGCCAGCCTGCCTTAAATCTCTGCTAAACGTGTGAGGGGGAGATACCTCCTGGCTCCGAGCAAGGGGTGAGAGTGAGAACCCTGTTACTTCAGATGTTTTTCCCTTTGGTAGAATAGTTTCAGGGATTCAGGGAGGCAGGCAGTTTGCTGGCTTTATAGTGTGTGTGGTCTGCTTGGTGAGGAATCTTTGTGGTGAAAGTATTTTTAATGTTGGTGATGTTTTCTTCTGCTTTCTTCTCTGCAGTCCAGGTGTTGTTAATCCAGGCTGTGAATTTATAACTGGATAAGAGCTTAAAGGCACATTAGTACGTGGTTGTGGGCAGCTCTGTTCTCTTAGAGGGACACTGAAGAGAGGGGAAATAAGGTTCTTTTGATTCAGAAATCACCTTTTTTCTCTTTTTTTTTCCTGTTGGATCAGGTCTTGAAGTGTAGGGTGAAGGTTTCTCTTCACGGTGCATGGACGGAAAGCCAATGCGCAGGTAAGGCACAAAAACAATTGTTCTTCTCTTCCTCAGATAGGATAAACCATGTGAGTTGGTTTTGTACATGCCTGGACTGTAAAATGATCTGTGATTTTGGATTTTTTTTTAAGAAGCCTGGCTACGGGGAATTGGGAAATAAATCATTCCTCTTTAGTCCTTTCTTAAATGTATTTAGTTTTCAATCTTTACAAGACCAGATGTTTTTCAGGAAGAGTATGGAAGACAAGTTACTGTAATTCTCCATCCCTTTTTCCACTTCCCCCATTTGCTGTCATATTTAAAATTCAGTATTTAATTACTTAGGTATTCAAAGTGTGGAAAATAAACTGCCTGGGAATAAATTTAAGCTTGATTTCCAAGGGGCGGTTTTTTTCCCTTAATGAAAGGAGTTTGGTGAGGTCTTGGGTGAAAAGGAGATTTCCTTTTCTAATTATGGATGCCAGCTGCCTCAGTTCTAATGAGCTGGAGATGCAGCTGAAGTTTAATTCAAGGGACTTCTTGCTGTGGTTGTGTCAAAAACATTCTCTCTCACATAGAGAAAAAGTTGTCACAGTAATTCAGCACGATGACAGGTTTGCAAACAGGATTCCCTGCTAGTTCTTGTTGATTTTTCCCTGCTTGATGGCAATTCCACTGCAAAATTTAGCAGCAGATACATTTCTGTACTTGATAGAGGCTGTGTGGAAGCAAAGTTGCCTGAAGTTCACCTCTAAATGCATTGCAGAGAACTCATGCAGCTTGCTTGGTCTGTTTGTGCTCTTTGGGATGTTGAAAGAAGGAAAACTTTATTGTGGGTAAATCTGTAAACACTCGACTAAGAGAAGGCAAGGCTTTTATCCATAGATGAATATATAGAGCATTTTTAGCCACAGAAGCCATTTGCCTGGGTTCTGTGTGAGGAGGCAAGAAGAAAGTAGTCACTTAAACCCTTGAAGAATGGCATGATGTTGTTTTAATTAAATGAATTTTAATGAATTTAATTTGCTGTGCTGCTGCTGCAGTTCAGCAATGAGTAAACCTGGTACATGACAAGGGCATCACTGAGCCTGGGTACTGTGCTGCATTTTTGCCAAGATAAGAAATGTGGTTTGGTCAGTGAGGAGCTATATATGACTTTTACAGTGAATTCCTTTTCCTCCAAGATGCATTAAATAGCAGATGAGCTCTCTTTGATCGCAGCCTTCTTCAGTGGAGATTGTTTAAATCTTAACCAGCATAAACCCCCAGCTTTTTAGGTTTTGATGTTGTGCTCCATTCATCAGGATGTTTTTGCAGAATGACATAAAATTGGTGACTAGCTTGGCTTGTGTTCTTGTTTGCTCCCTACTTTTTGTGCTCCTGATGGGGAGATTGAGGTTCTAAACTCATTTCTGTGCCTGTGATTTCTTTGTGTCGGGCTGAGGCAGAATTCACATGCTGGAGTTCGTGTGTCTGCTTGTGGGTTTGTGGACCTGCTATTGTGGAAGTTCTGCCACTCAGACAGTTTTAGTTTTTGTGGTGGGCAGCAGCACAGAGCTGAAGAAGTGGAGGTTTTTATTATTGCTGCAGCCTGGCCTGACAGGCACATCTCTGCTGTGAGCTGTGGACTCCAGTTCTTGAATACACTTGCCTGTTTTAAGGGCCTCAGTGTGGGTTGTTAAAATTTCTGTTTGTTCTTCTCCTATTGCCTGTCTTGGTAGAAAATGATAAAAGGTTCCTGACTGGATTTTGGGCACAGATCTTCCTACGAACTCCAGCTAGGCAGATGGCAGAACACTTTCTTCTGTCCTTTTGCTCAGGGCTCTGAAGCCAATTTAACACTCCTGTGTGAGGGTTGTGGTAGGTCCTGCATGAAGTGGGGAGTGGGGCTTGGCCAGCAGTGGGTTAATAAACACGGTGAGATGGTGTCAAATGTGTACAGCATTCAGAGGGGAGGAGGAACAGCTTGAACAGACAAGGAATTCCAGCTATTCCAGTCAAGATTATAGTAGGGAACACGAATTGCTGCTGCAAACAGGATTTACCCTGCTTTAGGAATGAAGGGGTGGTTGGGGCAGGCTGTTCTTGCTCGCTCTCAGGGAGAAGCAAGAGAATGTGGCTTTGCTGAAGGGGAAAAGAAGGCAGCAGGGACTTCTCAGAGAAGGGCATTGTCCCACAGCACCCAGACAAGGAGGGCAGAGCAGATCTGATGGCCCGGGCCAGCCAGGAATCCTGGACTCCTCAGGCAAGTAGGAGTGAGGAAGGAAGCAGGGAAATCAGCTCAGGATGGGTGCACAGTCAGGTGCAGACGTATCTTTAGCATAGCTCAGGCATGAGGGCTTGAGCAGCTCCCAGACAAGCTGGGGAGGCTCTCCCAGCTCTTTCTCACCCAGCTTTTTCCTGGCAGCCTTTTCCCAGCTCACAGCAGTCCTGAGTCAGAGCAGGCTTGAGCAGCCAGGCCTGGCAGGAGGAAGGAGGCTTCAGATCCTGATTGTGGTCTCAGGAGTTTATCCAACTACCTGGATGTAGCTCTTGCCCAAAACAAACTACAAAAGGCTCAGGAAGGTTTTGGAAGGCTCCAGTAATGACCTCCTCATTCAGAGTATGGGAATCCTCAGTTTCACCCTGCCTGGGATGTTTTCCTCAGTCCGGGTGAAATGGAGTTTTCTGGGCTTGGTCAGTAGAAATCAAACCAAGCAATGTAAATAAGGGCAAATACACCAGATCCTTGCTGTTTTCCTTTTGTGAAACATAAAATAGTATTTCAGTCAGGTTTATCTGCTTGTTTGCATAACTTTGTTGAGAAAGCTTACTGAGACCTTGCTAGCTAGGCAAGAAAATGAATCAGTGGTATTTTTCCTGATAATCGGACTTTCAGCTAACTTAATTCCTAGAGTACCAATGCCACAATAAAGCATTTTCATTTACTTGATTGGCATCTTGTGGTGGTGCCTTCTGATGCCAAAGGCTTGGCCAAATCAATGGCCCTTGTTCTTATAGCTCTGTAATGAGTATAGGAAATATTTCTTAATTTCAAATCAAGGCATTGACAGAAATCACTCCCCATTTGGTTTGTTATTTTTATTTGCAACTAAAAATCTCTTGCTACTGAAATCCACTCCAGCAATGTATAATTTTTGGATTTCAGTTGATGTTTTTAGCCTGAGATGTGTTTCATAAGCCATAGGTCAACCTGTTGTTTTTCGCTGGATTGTGTTAAAGCCTGTTTATAATCTTGTGCTAAAACACACATATGCCTTAAAAAAGGCAAATTTAAATTAAGATACCCTTATGATAGCATGGGAGAGAATTTTCCCTAGGTGTGTGTTATTAGGTGTTTTTTGAACTTTGGCAGGAGCTGCTGTAAGGATGGATGTCCTGTAGATGCCCCTGTTAATGAATGAAGTTTTGGGCACTGGTGTAGCAGAATAAAATGGAGGCAGAGCAGCCTGTTTATTTAGCTGACATAGTGTTGCAGACTGCCTGTGTTCCCATTTGTACTTCTCAGCAGTGTGCTGCAAAAACCGATCCTTTGTCAGCCCTTTCTTAATCCCATTGTATTTGCTGATTTCCCCAGCCCTGCATTTGGAGGGAAGCTAATCCCAGAATATCTGCATAGCCGGGTGTGAATGTTTTAGCCGGGCACACAACACATTTCCCCTGGATCCTCAGCCCTCCTTAATCACCCCGGCTATTCAGGAGCAGCTCTGAGTTCTGTAGGGGGGGAGGCAGCTCCCCTGCCATGTGAGAATCAAGTGCTGCCTTCTGTCTTTCACACCTCTAAGCTACTGACTCATCATTTCATTCTCTGTGCATATTTATGCATAATGCACACATAATGCAGTGGAATTATGATCCTCGTGGAGACACAAGCCAGCAGACGTGTCCTTTAAATTCACACTTCTGTGCCTTTGTGTAGCAGCAACCCACCAAACTTCACATCAAGCATCTGGGTTGATCCACATTGGATATTCTTAAGCCAATTGATCACTGGCTTCTGCACCACCCAGAGATAAGTTATGGATGAATCAGGAATGCTTTTTTGGTTGTTACTCTTTTTTCCATCCATTCAGTCTTCTTTAATCATTAACCAGCACTTTCTCCCCAGGAGTATGAAGGCTGGGTACAATGCAGGCTCTCAGATAAATGCTGGTGAGAACAATGCAGGAATGATTTCAGTTCTTACTAACCAGGCACCTTTTCAGTGATTTAAAGATGTGTTCAGGAGGGCCTCATTTGGGCAGAAAAATCCTATTCTGTCCTGGCTTGGGAAGACAAAGGCTACTGCCTAAATGTGGCCAGGTAATCCTGTGGCACAAGATGGTACATCCCATTGCCTGCACTGGCAGGGAGTCTTGGGCTGTGGGATTGGCAGGAATATTGTGTATTTATTCTGGCATCATGGCCTTAATCTAATCTGTCTGTGCTTAAAAAAACCCATGCCACTTTGAGATCTGTTTTTGGGCTGTTTTTAGTGGGAGATGTCTTTGAGGGAAAGCTACAGGTGTGACAGAGGGGTTATGTGCTTTCCAAAAGGGTGCCCTGTCCTGGATGAGCACCATCTCTTCTGAGCTGTAGTTACATGAAATGGGGTTTTATTTGAAGAATGCTTCTTCTGTGCTTTGACTGACAGTCTGGTCAAGACAAACTGTCCAGAGCTGTAGTAGCATGTGTCTTGAAAGAGCTCTTACAGTGTTCTTTTTTTTCCTTCCAAGTGTTGATTTGACATAGTTCCAAACACTTAATGCAGAGTAAAACCGACTTAGCTTGCTTAGCAAGAGCCAAACTCTACAGGGGAATGTTTGTCACCACCTTTCTCTATCTTTGGGTGGAGGGATTAAATTCCTTACCTTCTGGCCTTTGCTGCTAAGGACTGTGAAAATAAGCCAATTAGGTAAATTAATCTCCAGCCGAGGCTTCTTGGGGTTTTTGTAGGGGGACCATTAACTGTGGGGTGTGTGTGTTTTGCTGCAAGGGGAGTTTAGTTTATGCATTGGTTGTGAGGAACTTGGCAGAGTTTTGGGAATGATTGTCAACCCTCCCAAAGGTGAATTTGGGTTGTGAGGGACAGGAGTGGGTGGAGGAGAGTGAGAGGCAGTGTAACAGCAGAAGGGTTTGTCAGAGGTGTCAGGAAAGCAGAACAGTGATGGATGTAAAAAAGATGGAGCAGGGATAAAAACACGAAGAATTTAAGGTGCAGAGGCTGAGCAGGAGCAAGCAGCAAAACCCAGAGGTGAGCCCCAGCTGGATCTGTGTAACTAAGATAGGAGGAAGAGGTAATGGTCTAAAACATCTGAATATGATGATCAAGGAGAGGATGTGGAAGGAATGGGAAAACAGGCTGAGATGCAAGTGAATAATTTGAACTGCTACAAAGAGACTGGTTTCCCAGTGCTTAGAAAGTGCATTTCACATAATAATGAGGGGAAAGGATGGGAGGTGTTTTTTTTCCTTTCCTTCAGGCCTGCTACAAATTACCCTGAACCATGGCAAAGCCAAGCTTGATTTCTTTTTAACTCTTCGTATGAGCAGCGAGGTAGTGACAGCTCACAAATGTCAGTGCACCAAGGAAAAACTGGTAGTGGTCAGCATGTTATGGATCTTTTTTGATGGCCATAAACCATCAATATTCTGATATTTTGCTCAATGTTCTTTAATTGCTCTAAGTGATGGTTTTCCTCTGATGTGGGAAGAGGCAGCAGTTTCCTGGTTTTTCTTTAATTGCATGTGGAAGTCAAAGATATTATGTTTCCTCTCTATGCCAGTAACTTAGTTTATGTATTCTTAAGTGATTCTTCACCACTAAAGTTACCCTCCTGACTTTCTGTTCTTCTGATTTTGTTAGATTGATTGAGGTGGATACTTGTTTTCTCTTTTTCTAGTTTGGTTTGCTTTGGTTTTGCCTGCCCTCTGCCATTCTTGGGGAAGATTAACCTTCTTTTGGCACGTGTCAGAGAGGGTGGATTGAGTCAGGAGCCTCCATAAGTCAAAAATAATTGAAGAGGTGATGATTAAAATGGGTATTCTGTGAACCTGAAAGATGGTCACAGTAGTCTGCAGGCCATGTCGAGCTCCTGATGTCTGTGTGGCACTTCAGTGTGTTCAGACTTTACAGTGATGAGTAACCCCATTACAAACACAGGTAGAAGAACTGAGAAGTTTGGTTAAATCACAGAGCTGGAACTCTTTGCAGTGGAAATCCATCTCCAGCTCTCTCAAAGAAAACTCCAGTGCCTGACAGTGGGCAGGTCAGCCTGAGCTGTGCTTTGAGTCACTCTGTGAAATGGGGACAATGTGCCTTTACCCCACGAGGCCACAGCGAGGTTCAGCTCATAAATATGTATGCGTAGCCAGATATTACAGCCCTGTGTCATAGAAAGCGTATAAAAATAGCAATAAATAAAAGCATTTGTTTACTTCTCAGCAAGCTTTGGTTGGAGATGGATCCCTCCCCTTCCACGTGGTCACACGCTGCCCTGGACTTACCGGGGCTCCGGAGCGCGGCCGGCCGTGGCACCCCTGACCATGGCTCTGTACTTTTATCTCCTGAGCTGCAGGTGTGCCAGCACTCGCCCAGGAGAGACAGGAATGGACGTGACCAGCCGCTGCACCCTCGGAGACCCCAACAAGCTGCCCGAGGGCGTGCCGCAGCCCGCGCGCATGCCCTACATCTCCGACAAGCACCCCCGGCAGACGCTGGAGGTCATCAACCTGCTGCGCAAGCACCGGGAGCTCTGCGATGTGGTGCTGGTCGTGGGGGCCAAGAAGATCTACGCCCACAGGGTGATCCTGTCGGCCTGCAGCCCCTACTTCCGAGCCATGTTCACCGGGGAGCTGGCGGAGTCGCGGCAGACGGAGGTGGTGATCAGGGACATCGACGAGCGGGCCATGGAGCTGCTCATCGACTTCGCCTACACCTCGCAGATCACCGTGGAGGAGGGAAATGTCCAGACCTTGCTGCCAGCTGCTTGCCTTCTCCAGCTGGCCGAGATCCAGGAGGCCTGCTGCGAGTTCCTCAAGAGACAGTTGGACCCTTCCAATTGCCTGGGCATCCGGGCTTTTGCTGACACTCACTCGTGCCGCGAGCTGCTGAGGATCGCTGACAAATTCACACAGCACAACTTCCAGGAGGTAAGGAGCTGGCGTGCTGGCATTGTGATGTAAAATGTGTCAACGTGGCCTGTGAGACGCAGGCAGCTCTCTTTCAGCAGCTCTTGGTTTGTCTTCTTTCCCAAACCCAGCCTTTACACCTGCTCTGTGCCCTGATAGTGATGGGTGCCAGATGTTAAATGGGATAGAAAGGTGAAAGAGGTGCTGGCAGGGCTGTGTTGTACCAGTGGTTTGTGTATGATCCATGGCATTTCTTCCCTGAAAGACGTGTGGTGAGTGCTGTGTGGAAGGCAAGGTCCTGGGTGCAGTTGGATTTGGCATGGAATCTGTCCTGCCTGCACAATGGCTTGACATTCCACTCCTCTCTCAGGAATTCTCTGGATTCTGCATGGTTGGAGGGGAGGCAGGTGTTAAAAGCAAGGACAGCACGTCAATAGAACCCAAAAAATTTGATGTTGAGCTCTGAGATTGGAAAAGTGGGTGTTTAGGGGAGTGTGAGGCTGCCTCAGGGGAGTCTTCAAATCCCTTGTTGTAGCAGAACTAGAGTTTTGCATCTATTATTCAGCAGAAGCTGTCTGAAAGTAATTCAGATGTGTAATATTGTAGCTGACCTTTATAAACTCAAGTTTCTCATCCTTTGTTAATTCTGCCTAGATGATTTTTTTGAGGAGAAAAAAATGCCAGCAGCTGGTTCAGAGAAGGATCAACATCATAATTAAGGATTGTGTGAGCAATAGTCAGAGAAGAGTGGGTCTTTACTGAACTGCTGCAGAAAAATCTCTTCCCACCAGCTTCACAGGGAGATCCACTCCAAAGGGAGGAACTCGAGGAACTCCTGGTGCTAATTTAGTTAATTTACTTTCCCCAGAGAAGCAGCAGTATGGAAGTGCTGTGGGAGATGGCAGCTTCTCTCTTTCTTTCTTTTCTTTTTTTTTTTTCTTACATGCAAGAAGCAGATTGGAATTGTATTAATTTCAGTCAGGTAGTTCTTAAGAAAAATCTGAGCTGGAGCAACACAATAGAATACACAACAGACTGTTGGACACAGCAAAAAAAATTCTTTGTATCTAACTGTGGACACAACATTAGTTTACTCCAAAAGCTACAATTAAATACATCTTTTCTAACCAAATAGAATTTGCTGTTTAGAATGAGTTTGTTTTTTGTAGAACTTGGTGGTTTCCCAAACCCCTACATTTTAGCTGGCCACTTCATGTGCTCTGTGCTTGCTCTGCACTTCTTTTCTTCTGTTTTTTTTTTAATTTTTGGAGGGGGGACAGCAAGATGCTATCCAGATGCTTGTTTACTTTCAGTGCTTGGTTGTTTTACTGGTTATTAGATCTTGTTATTACATGAGTAGAGCATACTTACAAGACTCTAAATAACATTTCAACTGCTTGATAGTTTTGTTTTAAAATGTTTTAGCATTAATTCATGCAGCTGGCTGTTAAGTGCTGCTTGCTATGGGCTTCTTTTCTTTTGCAGTCCCTTGAAGACAACTTTGTCTTCCTTATCCTTGTTAAAGCACACAAAGGCAAAAGAGAAGAAGAACACTGTTCCTTGAAGATGCAAATTATAATTGACTTAACTTAAACACAGCCTCTGGAAAATAAGAAGCTTAGATTAGAGCACTATTTCTTTGGCCTGGGCAGGTTTTGGTGTCCATTTCAGTGCCCCAGGAGTTCTGCAGCTCTTCATCCTTCATACCCACTTTTTTATCTTCCACTGTTTCTCTGCACACCATGTCAATAATGCTGCTCCTTGGGATTATATTCCATTCTGGCAGCATTTTCCATCTGGAGAGTGGATTGGTGATGCCTGAGGGAAGCCAGGCACTTGTCTATTTAACCATCCTCCACTGTGGAGGTTGAAAAGTGATAAAAATTTTTAATTCCTGTGTGGAGGCTGTGTGGTCGTCGTTCCTCCAAGCTGGCAGGAAGGAACGTGAGCTGGGAATTTCCTGGGTGCCAGTGTGAAATATTAAGCAGCAGGCACCAGGCCAACCCATGCAGTTACTCTGAATGCAGTTTGAATTGCTTCATGTCCTCTGCTATGCTAACCTCTGCTTCTATTAATTTTTATGTGCATTGCTGCGTTACATCATTAACTTCTTGGTAAAATGTTTTTCCAATTTTTTCCATTCCCCCCAATTTAATTTGTTGCCTATAACCCCTTGTGGATTTTGTGCATGTAATGTGAAATGGTTCTATTAACAGCTCCGCTGTACAAGATCAGCCTTTGTATTTTTATTTCTCTTTGTCTCTTGACATTTGTGTGAAGGGAAAAATTATATTTCTAGGTGGATAACTTGTGCTTTTATCAACAGACAAAAATTGCACTCCATATTGTATAGTCTGACAGGAATCCTCTCTGCTTATAAAAACACTGATGTGCAGGGATGCTGCAGAGGAAATGAAATCCAGCCACTTCTCATCCACTAAGCAAGTCAGTCCAATAGATCATTAATATTAGTCAGGTAATTGTGAGTGCCCTGATAATTAAGCCAAAATAAGCCAAAGCATTTTAAATAATTATTTGTTTTACCGTGTAAACTAACAAGTTGCACAGTGGTAATAATTTGGTTTAAAGAAGTACTTTGAATTTTGTGAGGCCATCAATGCAACTGAGTGTCCTGAGGGTCAAAGGTAGAGACTGGATGAGCATCTTGAACTCAGAAATTTCCACAGCTGCTGTTTCCAGACTCTGAAGCTGCATTTAAAAACCATCAGACTAAAGTTTACACATAAGCTTTGTGGGAAGAAGGGAGCCTATGGAAAAAAGCTGATAAAGATCTTTAATGACCAGCCCAGTTCCTACTTAAAGGCTCCCTTTAAGAGCTTGTGGGCCAACTTTGTTGTGGCCTTTACTGTCCCCAAAAGCTCAGGGTACCCAAGAGCCAAGTCTGGGAACTGATCACATTGTCCTCTTTGTTCTTTTTTAACAACATTTTCTGTTTTCAGTAACTTGGCCTTCCCTGCATATTTGTTCAGTGCCCTTAAATAACTTCTTCAGGTAATTAAAAGGATTGCACAGCTGACTGAGATGATCGTGTCAAAGAGTGTTTTTTTTCTAATTTATGCAGCAAATCACGAAATAAGTCACGGAATTCTAATGTGGTCACAGATGATAAGGACAAGCCAGCATTCAGCTGTTTTCTGTCCTTGAACCTTTTGGAAATTCCAGGCTGCAGGCTGGGAATGCTTGCAGGGAAGGAGAGCTGGCAGTTATCAGTCAGGCCATTTCTGCAGTTTTAATTTTGCTTCTTGCACCTTCCCCATCTGCCTGGTGCCTGTGCAGGGGCTGTGGTGGTGTGTGAGCTCTGGGGCACTCAGACTGACTCACGCTGTGTGAGCAGTCCTCCAGCAGCAGCCAAGGCCTCCCGAGAAACTTGGTTGCTATCTTGGATGCAGAATTAATGTGTTTGTCAGTGGCTTGACTTTCACAAGAGATCAGTCCTTAGGGGCTCTGGAGGCTCTGATTCCCTCTTTACTGCATACTCCATGTGTATATTTAGAGCAAATGAAAGAGGCAGGATCAGATGAGTCTTCTGAAATATTTTCTGTTCTGCCACAAATCAGGCTTTCTGTGTTCTCTGCAATGCCTCTGGTAACTTGTTTGAGACTCTTATTATTGTGCTCTGTTTTGCTTTCCTTGTGAATCTCTGCACTCCAGTGCTGCTTTTTAGTCACGTATTTATTGTGATTTTATTCCTGTTTTATGTGTTAGACACGGCAAGCAAGGAGGCTGATTTTAAAGAAAGGCTTTGTTTTTCCTGGATTTTGAAACCTGATCAATGCCTTGTGTGGTTTAACCCTTTAGAAGTGTTAAAGGGTGTAGAAGGCATGCCTGTCTAGCAGTGAATTGTTTTGTTGCTGGGGTCTGCATCCTGCCCTGTGCAGCAAACCCTTCATGTGCATTGGTGTTGGAACTGATGGGAATTTGGCCATTTACTGAGTCAGTCCATGAAGTGCTGGAGTGGTGAATGGCTCTGATGCTTTGTCCTTACTCCCTTCCTTTTCCCTCTGCCTTTCCCAGGTGATGGAGAGTGAGGAGTTCATGCTGCTTCCTGCCAACCAGCTCATAGACATCATATCCAGTGACGAGTTAAACGTGCGCAGCGAGGAGCAGGTGTTCAACGCCGTCATGGCCTGGGTCAAGTACAGCATCCAGGAGAGAAGACCCCAGCTGCCACAGGTAATCTTGAGCACAGTGACAGTCCAGGCTGCTTTATCCAGGGGGAGAGGAATAAGGGATGGTAGGGTGGTGCCAGAGTGCTTCTGAATGGTGTAAAGCCACCGAAATTCTGTCTGACCCCCACGTGTGTTAGGTGGCTTGCACTGTCCCTTCATCTAGGCTGGCCAGAGCCTTCATTAGGGGTTTTGTTGGGTTGTTCCCAGGTAGGACTTGCCAAACGAGCTCACTCCAGCAGTCTGTCCAGACAAACCTGCCTGCACTGCTTGGAGAGTCATATCAAAACCACAGAGGAGAAGAAAAGCCTTGTCTTGCTTTGCGGTGCTTCTTTAAGCTCTGCTGCTTGATTTGTGCCTCAGCCCTCCCCATGTTACAGTGGAGCTTGTCAGAATGGTTTTGTTGGAATGTGATGCTTCATCTAAGCCAAGGCATTTCACGGAGCAGAACCCATTCTGACAAAGCTGTCAGCCCAAAGCCTCTGAAGTCTCGGGCTGGCTGATCAAAAGAGGTGAGCATCTGCCTGCCTCGCTGTTTCTGCTTTGGAGAGAGACATTAAATGTAACTTTATTTACTGGAAAGCTTTTGAAAATGGTTTTAAGTAAACAAACCAAACTGGAAAAAGCTGCTCTTCTCAAGGCAGCTTTTAATGCTTTTGTAACTGTTTGCCTCTGACTATACGTGCTTGGGCCTTCAAATTGTAAACCCTTGTGAAAGATGTGTTGTTTCTTATTGTTCATTTACTCTGCAATGCTGTTCAGGTTTAAGAGAGCTAAATGGTTGATAAAACCACTAAATTAATTATTGTTCAGGCAGATCTCTTGACATCTGTCATCTTCTAAAGGTCTTTCCAGCTGTGACCTTGTTTTCAGCTGTTAATAGATCCAGTGGATTGTCCCTTTCCAAAGACTGATTTTCTGCTGGGTATCTAATCTGGGATATTTCAAAGGCAAACGTGCTGTGAAACAAGCTGCATTTAACTAAAATTCTGTTGTTTTGCATTTGGCTTCTTGCACCTCTCTGGGTAGCTGTGGTTTCACCATAGGTGTTCTGGTTTGTTTTAGGTCCTGCAGCACGTCCGCCTGCCCCTGCTGAGTCCCAAGTTTCTTGTGGGTACAGTGGGTTCTGATCCTCTCATTAAGAGCGATGAGGAATGCAGGTAAATCTCCTCAGCCATTTACAGAATTGGATTATGTTGTCCTCTGAAACTGTGCTCATTTGTCACTGGTAAATGAGTGATGCCTCACAGTTTCATCTCTGGCAGCTGGGAAGATAGGAGAAGTGAGAAAAATTGTTTTCTGTTTGCAAAATAGTCACTGGTGCACCCAGAAGTGGTTTTGTTCTTTCAGGTTTTCAGTGAAATAGCAAACTTTGAGTGTGCAGTTTGACTGTTGGTGGAAGACCTTTCAGTGTATTGATTTTCACTTTGCCTTCTTTTTTTCCCCTCCTCTAGTCATGACCTTTTATTGCAGCTTAGTTCTTGCATAGCTTTCATGAGGATCTCAGTGGGATCTAAAGTAGTTTTTTTATGTAGAATGTCTGCACTTTGATAACTGAATTGGTCTCTGGGATTAGAGTCTGCTCTTTCCCACAAGAATAAAGCAGGGAAGTTTTCATTTCCTCCTCTCACGGTATGAGTCTCAACTTTCTGGTTCTACAGAGTTCTGTGTCATCCACAAAGCACATGATTTATCTTGTGCTTATTGTGAAGAAGTTCAGGACATGGGCTAAATTGTTCTCTTCCTGAATAAGCATTCATACTGGGAGAATTCCACATTTGTAGAGGGAAGGAGGATTTTTTTGTTCTTTTTTGTTTTATTCAAGGGTTTGGAATATTAGGATTAGTCCAGGTGGCAAGTCATGAATGGATGGACAGTGTGAGCTGGCCAGAGCTGATGGAGAAAATATTCATCAGAAGGTTACTATCTCCATCTAATGGTCATGTGTGTATTTTGTATTTGTTTGCTTTCCAACTCCTGTTCTCTTCCAAGGCAAAACCACTGACACTCAGGTTTTAGCTTGAGGCAGGCTGGGATTTTCTTTTCTGCACAGTAAGCCTGACAAATCTCTTGTCATATTTTTTTTTTTATCAGTCTTTTTATGGCAAGCTCTATCTATTATTAACTCTGGCCAAGCACTGGTGCTGGTTTGCTGCTGTCATCGTGTCAGTGGCTTGTAAACAACCGATGAGTATTTGGGTGACAGCGTGCGTTTCACCGGAGCTGCTCGTGCTCTTCTCGTGTGACTTGTGAATACCTGAGGTGCATGACTAGTGCTGGCTGCTCTTTCCATCAGTCCTGATTCGCCCCTTCTCCTGAGACTGAGCTCTGGGGGTTCACGTTTTCCTGTCTTGCACAGGGATCTGGTGGATGAAGCCAAAAACTACCTGCTGCTGCCCCAAGAGCGGCCGCTGATGCAGGGACCGCGGACGAGGCCACGCAAACCCATCCGCTGTGGAGAGGTGCTCTTTGCAGGTGTGTGTCCCTGCAGGGGTGTGTGGTGTCAGCAGGAGATGGTGGAGGGTCTCGGGGGGCCATATGAGGAGCAGCTGAGGTCTGTTCTGCCTGAAGAAGAGACTGAGAGGAGAGCTCATCGTGGTTTGCAGCTTCCTCCTGGTGGGTAGTGGAGGGGCAGGCACTGACCGTGGCTCTCTGGTAACAGCAATAGAACCCGAGGGAATGGCCTGGAGCTGTGTCAGGGGAGGTTTAAGTTGGGTATTAAAGATTTTTCACCCACAGTAGAGTCTGGCACTGGGACTGACTCCCCAAGGCAGTGGTCACAGCACCAGGCCTGGCAGAGCTCAAGGAGCATTTGGACAACACTCCCAAGGCACGTGGTGGGATTCTTGGGGCTATCCTGTGCAGGGCCAGGAGCTGGACTTTGATCCTTCTAACTCAGGATATTCTATGTATTTTTCCCACTGGCTTAGGCCAGGATTTTCTGGTGGTGATGTTCCCAACCTATTTTTGATGTGACCTGTGCATTGATATTTGAAAGTTTGAGTTATTGCTTCCTTACTCGTTTGATTTCTTTGGTGCTGTGAATACCGCAGCATTTCCAAACTTCAGTTCACGCCCTTGAAAATCTCATTCTGTTTTGTCGTTACAAACTTCAGAAGGAGTGACTTAGGGACGAGTCTGGGGAGGGGGTGATCTGTGCCTGGAGCCCAGGCAGTTTGTGGGTGTTCCTGTGACCCTGTTTTTGGTGCTTGGCTGCAGTGGGGGGCTGGTGCAGCGGGGACGCGATTTCCAGCGTGGAGCGCTACGACCCGCAGACCAACGAGTGGAGGATGGTGGCTTCCATGAGCAAGAGGCGCTGTGGCGTCGGGGTCAGTGTCCTGGATGACCTCCTCTATGCTGTGGGAGGCCACGATGGCTCCTCTTATCTTAACAGTGTGGAAAGGTAGGTGTCCACAAGGCCCCTGTACAGAATTCCAGCTCTGAATGTTTAAATCCGGGTGCAGCCTCTTGGGAGCGAGTTCATTTTGCCATTTCCTGCCTTTGCACACTCCTGGTGCAAAACACTTTGTGTCACGTTATCCTCAGGTTAATGGGACAAGCCAGAGCCTCTGGCATAAAAAAGGAATCTCTAGGAGTTGTGTCTGGGTGTATTGCTGGAAGGAGTGGTGATCCTGGTTAATCTTCCTCATAATTGCGGGTTTGTTTTTAGCATTGTTGAGGAAGGTGAGGTTACAGTGAGCATTTCTTAGATGGAAAGGGGAAAGATCCTGAAATTTTATTGTGACAAATTGAAAATTAAAGAACCATGGCACATGGACAGAAGAAGGAAAATAGGTCAGTTTTAGGCCTGATTAAAGTCAATCAAGTTTTACCAAGCTTCCTGTTTCTGGGAGCTGCATAGGGCAATTCCCATGCCTGAAAGCCACATGACTCAAGCCCTCCTACTACTCTAAATCTTAGCCCTGTAACAAACCCAGTGAGCTGTACAAATACCTCTTCCCACTTCAAGCCTCCCCTTCTTCCCACCTATCTCCTTGAATATTCCCAGCTTCCCAAATCATGACCCTAGCATTGTATCTCCCATAACCTGCACTTCTTTGCTATGCACTGTATTTGTCTCTGGATTCCCAAGCCCATCTTGTTCCTCCATATTTTATCTGGAAGTCCCAGTGCTGGCTGAGTTCCTGTGTGAACTGCAGGGAACAGAGCAGAGTTAACTCTGGCTGCTGCTCTTTGCTGCAAGTTACCACATGCCAGCCAGTCTCTCTCTCAGGAACCTGAACCTTTGATCTTCAGCTTGATTCATCCCAAGCTGCAGTTTGAACATCCCTGGAATAACATGTACCACATGCATTGTATCACTTGAGGGCTTTTATCCAGCTTACAAAGAGCTGTGTTGCAGTTGAAGCTCAGGATAGGCAAGTTTCACAGCATGGGAGAGTCTGAAGCAGACCTAGGCAGGTAATTTTTGCTGTTTGGTGTGTTTTTTCCAGGTATGATCCAAAGACCAATCAGTGGAGCAGTGATGTGGCTCCCACCAGCACCTGCAGGACCAGTGTTGGAGTAGCAGTTCTTGGAGGTTACCTCTATGCTGTGGGTGGCCAGGATGGTGTCTCTTGTCTCAACATTGTGGAGAGGTACTTTTTAATTGCAAAAAATACACCAAAAAAAGTGGGACATAGCAAGAAAGAGGGTCTGTTAAAAGGTATAATTGATTCAGATAAGCCAGAGAGGAGATAGGAGCTTTACAAATCTTACAGGGATTTTTGTTTGGGGAGAATAGTGTCATTCTCCCTCCCTCTTTGTGCAGATGTCAGCACTTCACTCAGCTCTGGTGTTTATTCTTTTGCCAGGTATGATCCCAAAGAAAACAAATGGACTCGAGTGGCTTCCATGAGCACCAGGCGCCTGGGAGTGGCAGTGGCTGTGCTGGGAGGCTTCCTCTATGCTGTGGGAGGCTCTGATGGAACATCTCCTCTCAATACTGGTATGTCTTTTGCTGTCCCTTAATCCCAGTCCTAGTCCTGGGAGCCCAGGTGGCTGTTGAATATCTTAGTGGTCAATTTGTGGAGGTTTTTTTTCTTAAGTATTGTCTTGCCATACTCTATCTCCAGACTTCTGAGCTCCTATTACCTGGTTGTGTCATATTTTTGCTTTCTCAGTGCTTCATTTAGCAGTATGTCCTGAATACAAGGCTTTGATCGTTTGCATAGCAGTTACAAACACTTTTTTTTTTTTAAGTTCCTGCAGCAACCATTTTTGCTGTAGGGAGGAAGGCACCAAAGGTGAAACTGCTGCAGGTCAGTTTGTAGCATTGCCAGCAGATCTGAGTGTGACTGATGCTGGAGACAGGAGAGGGACTAGAAAGAGTTCTTTGGAAGAAACCAGAGAACAAACGGGTTCGTGGCATTTTTGGTGCGTGAAAACTGTGTCCAAAAGTGCTCTGCCCACCAACCCTGCTGAGCAAAGACCTTCCCTCCCTCCGCAGTGGAACGCTACAACCCCCAGGAGAACCGCTGGCACACCATCGCCCCGATGGGCACGAGGAGGAAGCACCTGGGCTGTGCCGTGTACCAGGACATGATCTACGCCGTGGGAGGCAGGGATGACACCACAGAGCTCAGCAGTGCTGAGAGGTACAACCCACGCACCAACCAGTGGTCTCCCGTGGTGGCCATGACGTCCCGGCGGAGCGGAGTGAGTGCGGTGCCTTGAGTTTCAGCTTTCCTGTTTTCCAGATTCTGTGCTGCCTTAGAGTGTGGCTCTGAACTTCATATCAAGTGTCATAGCAAGTTCTCCTCACAGCTCAGTCACACAGAACAATCCTTTTCCAGCCCCAGAACCAGGGGCATCACTGCAGCTTCAGCCCCAAAAAGTGCAAACAGAGAATTGAGGAGAGCAATCTGGGAGGGTGGGACTGCATCACCTGGAGCTGGAATTGGATAATTAACCCCTATATGTGAAGGGGCCAAAGCTTATAAAAGTGTAAAAACTCATGACTCAGAGTCCATCTTGGGTGTAGCCCTGGCTGGGCTCTTGCACTGCCCAAGGTGTATCCTGTGAAGGCCTTTTAATAAATCCCTGCTTCATTCCTTAACTCTGTCCAGCCTCTGTTCCAGGTCAGCCTCTCCAGGCATCAAGTGGGGCTTGGTGGGCTCATCCATGCCACACATCATCATGTGGAGACAGCATGGGGCAGAGTGCCAGTCTGCTTGTGGGGAGGGCACAGGGCAGGGTGGCATTGTCACTCTGTCACTCTTCTTGTAGGGAGAGCACACAGTGAAGTGTCAGTCTTTTCACGAGGCTCTGCTGCTTCCTCTGCATCTTCACTTCTTTTCTGTGAGGGGAAAAGTTTGCAGAAATCTCTCTAGCAAGACTAGATGGTGAAGAGGTAGCCAAGTCACGCCACAGACAGCTGTTTAGGATGGGGAAATGAGTCATTTGAGGGTGTTTTTAAATATTTTTGGGCCCTGATATGCTGTCAGCTAAGCCTGAAGCAGAGGAGCTTTTAGGTGACATAGCTGCACTTGGTATGAGATACCATTAAAGAACACTAACAGATTAGTACCTGGATCTCTCTGGATGAATTAGGAGGTGAAAACACCCACTTGCTCAGAGGAAAGAGCTGGGAAACTGGGTTAGCATGTGTTCAGATACATATTCCCAGCAGACTCTCATTGCCGATCGGAGTGTGTGGGAACAGGGTTCCTGGGCTTTCCCTTAGGCTGTTGCCTCTCCTCACTGAATCCTGTGAGAGCCAGAAGTTCCCATCAGCTGCTGATCGTGGTGCCTTCTTGTGAACAGCAGATTACTGCAGTGTTTCCAGTAGTCATCGTGGCTGGGGAGATGTAAATAATATGGATTTTTATCAGGAGTATTGGATTATGTAGTAAAGAGAGGATGAGTTCTGTCTGTTGGTGTTCCAGTGTCTGGTGAGGCAAGTGTGAATCACAGTTTGAGCAACCACTGCTTTTGGAGGCAGAGAGCACATACTTATTTCTGTTCTCCAAGCACAGAGTGAGCTGTCCAGCACTATCCACTCTAGTTTCTCATTAGACACTGACTTTTTATCAGCTGCTTCTGTACTTGCTTTCTACAGAAACTGCTAAATACTTGCAGCTGTATCTGCAGCTCTTTTGACTTCCTCAAAGCCAAAACAGGGACTATTTTACATTGTGTACCTTCCCTTTTCTCTGCTATACTCCACGTTTTCCACTGGAAGTGATCATGTTTTTGATGTTTCAGTGATCTTGTTCTTCTGCAGAAAGGCTAAATAGAAAATCTGGAGGCCAAGGTGCTTTCTCCCAACCTGAGAGGTTTGGGACCAGGGGTTTACCTGTGGTTCTGCTACTTTAACTAATTGTTGTGGGCTGGCAGATATTCTTCCTGGGGAAGAGTTTCAGTCCAGAACATAAGTTCTGTATGAAAAAGGTTTTCTCATGTATTTGTCATCATTCAGGTGGTTCTACTTCTTGTAGCTGGCAATTAGGGGACCTCTCTGCTTTTTCTCTGAGAGATTCTCTATTCTAAGACATATATTTAACTTACCCTAAAAAATGAGATATAGAATTTTATTTGTGCTGTGCCCTAAAGGAAAAAAAACCCCAACTCTCTCCTGCAGACAGCCTTTCCACCAAACATGGTTATTAAATTGTTCTATTAATATTTTCATTTTAACTCTTCTTTTCAGGACATCCCAGGTAAGTAGCTGCTGTCTGGTGCTGTTTTGCAGGTTGGCCTGGCCGTGGTAAATGGACAGCTGATGGCAGTGGGGGGCTTTGATGGCACAACGTACCTGAAGACCATTGAGGTGTTTGATCCAGATGCTAACACGTGGAGGTAACTGGAATTTGTGCAACAGCCAAAGAGTGAAATCCAGCTGGAGCTGTCCCAGGCAAATTAGGAATGTGGTACACACCATGACAGAGAACTTGTGTGGGGTAGAACCATCACAACTCCCATCCTGGCTTCTTGCCTTGCAAGAAAGAATCCCCTTTTGAAATATATCCCAATGTGCCCCTTCTCTTCATTTTGGGCTGAGTTTTTCCTGCTTCCCAATAAAACTGAGCTTGTCCTTAGCAGAAGGAACTCACAGCCACCATGTAGAATTTGGCCTGTTTGCTTCTTGATTTCAAGCTGGGGCAGTGCAAGCACATTATTCCCCTTTAAATCAGCAAGATTCAGCCACTGGAAGGATGTCCAAGCTGACACAAATAATGTGAAATTGCTGATTGAATTATACACTGAGCAGAAAAAGTGGAAAAGCAGCCTTTCTAGCCATAACTGTACTTGTAAACAATTGCTTGTGTATTTATCGAGCTCCTGTGGCTATTTTTGTTGCTGTGGGAATCTGGCAAGGGTGGGGAATAGAAAGAAATTAATGTCTTTATTCCTACTAGTGATAGTAATACTTTAACCCTTCACTGATAAGAATGGCTGTCATGGGCAGCAGTCAAGGAATTTCCCCTAGTTTGGTGAGCCATGGATCCACAGGATTTTTTGAACTGCTGAGGAAACCAGTTCAAGAGAGAGTAGTACTTACATCAGATTCCTTAGTGGAATGGTTTCACTGTGACTTTTTTCTGTGACAGCCCAGATTTAGGAGTTACTGCCTGGCAGGCATTCACACAGTTTGGGAGATTATTCAAAGTGTTATCGGCCTGTGGTTTTTCCCTCCACTGAACTCAGTATCAGTGACCAGCTTCTGTGGTCTTCCCTTTCTTCTGTTTCTTTTGTATCTTGAAGATATTTTTTATTATTTTTTATTGGTGCAGCTTGACTGAGAACCAATTCTGATGCAATTTGGCTTTAACAAAGTTGTTTGGAGAACTTGCTTCTCCCGTTCCTGCCAGCAGACTCCAGTGGCACAGAGGGGAATATGCAGCTGGAGTCTGTAGGGATCTGATATCCCTGTGAAATGCAGACACCATTGCAGTCAGCAGATGGTGCTTGGGATGTGTTATATCTTGATTGGATCAGCTGAATGTAGGGGTTGAGAAGTATAAATTAAATTAGTTGAATTGTGAGGACTAAGCCTAGTCCTGTGTTACCCAAAAGGTAGCCTAAGGTCAGCTAGAGCCTACAAAGTTTTTTTTCTATCTTGCACATTAGCAGGCAGGGAGCAGGAAGTATTTCTCTGAGTAACAGAAATTTGGTATAAAAACAAGCAGCAGTTTCTGTTCTGAAAGAGAAAGGCATGAGCAAATACAACTGTTTACTTTTGAAGTGTGTAATCTGAAAAACAAGGCTCACTCTTTAAAACCTTTAAAAGTTTAATAAGGATAAAAGGGACTGTACACAGTGCTGGGGTGCTTGGTGAATTGCCAGAGGCACCCAGTTAGCTTAAAACAATTTTCATATACTTTTTCATTACATTGGTTAAATGCATATTCATGAGGATTATACATATTCAAACATTCCTGTGAGTTTACAAGTTTCAGGAATTCTTTTGCTTGGCTCTATGCCATCCTGTAGATGAAATTCTTATATTTTTATTTCTTCTGGAGGCTCTGTTATGTTGTTTGACACTTCCTGATAATCTGGAGGGTCAGTAGTAAATCCCTTGCATTTTTTTTTTCTCATGGTGTTTATTCTCCTGGTTCTTTTCAATATTATCCTATCATTCAGATAAGATACTCCACAAATACATTGAATCAAGGTAGCCATTTCATGCAATATTCTAAGTTATTCCTACCACTGACAGCTAGTTACACAAATAAAAGCATTTAATATCACAACACACAGTCTCCATTTTAATATTTTGTGAAAGCCTAAGCTGTTTATCACACTACTACACGGTGCATTGGCCACATTAAAGCAGTTAAAAGTGGTATATCAAGTATTATATCAAAATAGTTGTGATTCATAACAATTTGCAAGAGCAAACACCTAAAGGTGAAAGCCAACAACTCCACAGTTATTTATAATAAGCCAGATGCTCCACAGCTCCTTCACAGCTCACCTTAGGCATTAATGCTGCTGACCTGGGCTGGTTCAGGCTTTCCCGTGGCAGCTCCCAGGGGAACGTTGGTGTCCCCAAGGATGTGACCCTCCGTGTGACACCGTTTTGTCTCCGCAGGTTGTACGGCGGGATGAACTACCGGCGGCTGGGCGGCGGCGTGGGGGTTATCAAAATGACACACTGTGAATCTCATATATGGTAAGCCTCCAGAGGGAGGGAGTCCCCTGCCTTGTCATTCCTAGAAAAAGCTGAAGAGACTTGTTGACACTGGACCTCTTTGCAGCTCTAGTATGCACGGTCTAGATCCAATGTAACTCTTTGCCGGTGAACTCTTTCTATGGAATTATAAAAAAAATTGACTTCTGTGAGAGTGTGCCCAGCGGGAGACCACGTTGTCAGACTCCAGGGAACCACTGGACAAAAGTAGAAGTGTTGCTTATGTCCGTATTTTTTCTAAATAGTTCTACATTTTTTGAATAAACCAAACTGTAACAGTAATTGTAGCGTAAAGGATGCTGATGGAGAGCCTGCACTCTGTACTGGGAGTCTGGCCAGGAGGAGGGATTCCTGCTTTCCCTCCTGCTGTGGGAGCAGTGGATGTGGCAGCTGTTTGGTGGGCGAAAGAGAAAGTGATACAGAAAACATTGCTTTTGCCTTATTTACAGAGAGCTTCAAAAAAAAAAAAAAAATGTACTTGACCTGCAAGGTGCCACCTTTGCACAGAAGCTTTTCTGTGCACAGAGTATATTTATTTTTTCATTTGATTTGTATCATGTATTTCCTTTGTATCGCTCACAGCGATGATTCCAGCTNATATGTGTATGTGTGACTTGCATTTCGACCAGCTGGTGGTTTGGGCAGGGCTGTGTCCTGCCATCTACTGTGGTTCCAACCCTTGTGGTATGATTTGGGGTCTCTTAGAGGACAGGAGAGATGTGAGGATGGGTGCCCTGAGAATCTTTTCAGAACTGGAACTCTCATCGCTCGACTGAATTGGTGAAGTGCTCAGAAAAGGGTGAGAGGAAAAGGATTTCAAACAATGCCTTTTTACTGTACAAAAGTTCAGCTTTTCTCTCCTCTCCCCCCTGTATGTGAGCCTGTGCTGTGTTGAAGGTAAGCCAGAGGGAAGAATTAACCCCACACAAATGCCCTGTGAGAGATTTCAAGTTGGAGTTGCAATTCAGCAGAAAGATTACAATAAATGCAGTGAGAACAGAAAGACTGGCTTAAACCCAGTCCCCATTAACAGTGGTTGCAGTCCCGTTGGAGTGGTGGATGAGGTCTTGTCAAAAGTGCTGTGGAAAGGCCTGGTCCTTCTCTGGTTGTCCTGTGGTGGTGGTTGTGTCCAAGTCCCCAAACCCCCAGGTCACACATCCTCAAAGTCCAGGCAGGAATGTTGAGTCCCTCTCCCAGGGAAAGGGATTTTGAAATGGAATGATGGAATCCTATGAGTGAAAGGATATTTTGCGGAGTCTTTGATGGCCCTTTGGCAGAGATGACCTCCCTTAGGCTGGGTGTAGATGTCACTTTGTGAAGATAGAAAGGACACTGCACCCAGCTCACAGCTGTTACAAATGAGCCACCATCAACAGTTCATCAGGAATAATGCAGATGGGGTGTAGAGTACAGAGTTTGGCTACAGCCACACTGGTACTTTCTCCTGCAACCACTGACAGAACCTAAATCCAGCCAGTTCCAGCTCACTTCTAAAAGCCTTTTTCCTCCTGTTGCCTGCTCGATATCAGTTCTTGCCTGAAGCAGGGTGCAGGTTTCACCAGTTAATTCTGGCCCCCACTTCTGGTGCTGTTGCTGGAAGGGCAGACCCACAGCCAGCTCCTTCCTGCTGGAAAAAAGTTCAGACCAGCCTCACCTCAGCTGCCCTCTTGTCTGCAGAGTTCCTGACCATAACAGATGGTGCCCTCTCTTTGATTTTTGAGCACTTTGCCTGTGTATGGTTAGAGCAGGGAAAGGTGTGAGGCTCATTTAAGAGTTTGGAGGGGAAGGAAGAGCTGTTTGCTGGCACTGTGAATAACTGTGGAGTCACCCAGTGGTGGGGGGAGAGCAGGAAAGAACTCAAGACTCAACAGTTCTGTTTGTACTGTAATTTCTATTGAGTATGGAAGAATGACCTTTTGCACCTGATCCAACTGTGGACCTTACTAAATTTGATTTTAAAAAAGAGGACTGTAAATTCTTGAGATGAAAAAGGCAGTGCTGACATCTTAAGTTCATTAATTTCATAGTTTGATTCATGTAACTCAGACTTTAATGTGCTTGAATATAGTAAAAAATACACTACAGTCATAAACGGGACATTGAAACTTTTTTAAAAGCCCCTTTCCCCCTAAAGGTTGGTATTCTTGTGTTTACATATGAAGATCATTTGCACCTTTACAAGGAAAACAAGTATTCTGTAAACAAATGTTTACATGTATCATTTATGCTTTTTTCTAGCATGAGTAACTTGTATAAATAGTGCTATCTTAATAAATTTCTTCTACGCTGTTCTTGGTTTGTTCCTTGGGGTGAAAGCAGTGGGGGGGGGGGTTTTCTGTGGTTTATGTGGACAAAGATGCTGGAGGGTTTATTTTCCCAGATAAATCCCAGTAAAAGAGGCTTAAAACTCTGCTGTTTTTTGTTACCCTTCACATCACTTAGACCCAGCTTTTTCTGGAAGGAAGCATCTGTGCTCTCTGGCTAAATCTTACCTCTGCTCACTTAACTGCATTTACTAATGAGGACAACACAAGGAAGAGGTTAGAAGAGGCTATAAGAGTTTAGGGTTTTAGAGATTATTTATACAACTTTGTTGGAAAGAGCTGAGCATTACATTTAAAACTTAGCCCTGGGTGTAACAGTCCTATTTTCAAACCAAATACAGCTGCCAGTTACTTCCAGACCTTGTACTCCTTTGTCCAGTGCTCTCTGACTTCAGATAGCAAGCTTTGCCTGAGATATTTCAAAAAATGAAACTAAAGCTCCAGAAGTGATAGTTTAAGTAGCTGCTGAGCTGCCAACACCTTCAGAAGATCACTTAGCTGCTTGTACCAGGGTAAGAGTTACCACAGATTTCAACCTTAACATGCAAAAATAATCCATCTTCAACTAGGAAAGAATCTGAAACCAAGTAGATGTTTCTTTGTTTAATTCTGGAAATAGGTTAGGAACCAGGCATGCAGTTATGTTGTGTTAGGCAGCTTTACACTGGGAAAAGAAAGGAATCTTCCATCCCTATTCAGGAGAAGGTCATAGCACAAACCAGGTCCTAGAGATGCTGCACAAGGTGTGAAGCAAGAAACTAGACTTGGAATTTTGCTGCTCACAGAAGCATTTAATAAGTGGTGGTTTGGTCACATAAGCTGTAGTTGGAAATAAGCTCCATGCTAAGATGTGTTAGACACAGGTGCTCTTTCCTTAAGACAAAAGATGGAAAATATTTTCTTTATTTAGTACTATGTTACAAAACATCTAAGCAAGTGCAACTTTCTGCTCTTTAAATGTCTAGCCAGGCACTGTGCACTGTCCCTCTGAACTCCTACCTGGGAGAGATCCAACATCAAATTATAGCACACAGCTCCAACTCTGAGAGCTCTCTGGCCTACAGGATTACATCCAAGATTACAAACATCAGGACAAAGCCCAGTAACTAGCAAGCTTATCCACACCTCACTTTCCTATCTATTAACTTGCCTGAGAGGACCAACAGGCTGACAAGTGCCTTGTGTCCAATCTCATACCCAACTGGAACATAAATAAACATTATCACCATTACCAGGTACCTTTAACAAGCTAAAAAAGGTTAGAGACCTGGATTTTTCTGCCCTGGATTGTAGAGCATGCATTCTTTCTCAGGTGTGCTGAACTTTGTATTTAGACTAGCCCAAGAGTAGCCACAGTTCTGCCAAGGCCCAGGTCTGTGTAGCTTAGGCTGTCCAGTAAAAACCAACTTTGAAATAACAGAAATACCTGTCAGTAAGTTGCATCAAGAATTTGCACTGTTTGTCTCCGAGCTCATACCTGCACATAAAGGAAATGAGTGACTCTGAGAAAACAAAGGTGCTCAGGAAGCTGTCACAGGCTTGGATTGCAGCCCTTCTTCAGGGCCAAATGTCTGCTTGACTTTGCTGTGGAGGGCGTGGCATCACACAGCCAGGTGCTGGAGTCACAGTCCAACTTTGGACAGCCAGAACGAGAGGAAAGAAGATGCTGCAGGAGTGAGTTTCCTGGTGGTTTCTCAGCACAGACTGTCCAAACAAAAAGCCTTTTTAGTATGAAGAGCTACTGAAATGGCTCTCACTGTATCTGAGAGATTGCGAGTTCAGTCAGTAGCATCAGCACTCCAGGCAGGTATTGGCTGTGTCGAATCTGCAAGAAAGAGAAAAAAAGCCTGTCAAAACAACAGTTGCAGTTGCCAGATTTCTACACCCTGAAGCTCTGGTTGGAAGGAAACTACCAAGTGTTCTGTGTGTTTATTCAGCTGCTCTGTTGTTGTTTTTCAGGTACCTATACTTTTCCCACACTGAATATATATGACTTGAATTCTATCCCATTATGAAAAGCCATAACTGGATTTACACAACACAAGAGCACCCTTCAGAAAGCCTGAGATATCTTTGTGTACTTACCTGTAACAGAAAAAGTTGTTTCAGACAGTTTTGAGCTCTTCCAGATAAAAATGAGCAATGTACTCATCATAGGGTAAACTTAAACAACTGCATTTACTGTCAATTTAAACTGTTCTTTAACTCAAGAAGAAAATATGGTACTGCTTGAAAGATTAATGTTTCATGGTTTGAAGGATATTAGAGATACTTGAAGGATAGAGATATTTGAAGGATATCTGTAGAAAGACCAGCATCTTTATGAAAAGGGTTACACGTGAGAGTATTCTGCCTGTGTCTTAACCACAATACTAGAAAGCTAGTGAACTTTTTTTAAGTTTGGGATCTTTATAAGTCCAAATGAAGTTTTTTATGGCCTAAGAAACTTTCCTGCTCATACCACAGCTAATACACCCATTTCTGGCCCTAGGCAAGTAGCTTCTGCTGCAGTACAGTCGTAAAATACTGCACTGGCAGCTGCCCTACTCCAGAGCTAAGTACGACTAGTAAAAGCTAAGGGTTTAACAATTCCTTGTAGGAAACCATGCAAAAGAAACATGAGACCTTCAGGCACAGCTATTTTAGGGCATCCTGCTCCTCAGGGCCTCACCTTTACAATCCCATTGCAGTGTGCCGAGGCAACCGCCGTGGAAACCTTGACCAGCTTTGCAGCTGACAAGTGGATCTTGAAGTGCCTGTGGAAGTGGGCATAAAGGCAGTCCATGAAGACATCCACCTCCTCTTGGGTGATCTCTCCTGGCGTTTTTTGCACCGTGTCCCACAGAGCTTTGGCATCCTCTGGGTGGATGGCGTATGAAATATCCAGGGGCTGGGACAGGCGGGGCACGGAGAAGACGAGTTCCACGGCAGAGGCAGCCCTGTCCAGCTTGCAGCCAGCCCACATGGCCACCATCCAGCTGAGGTTCAGGGGGCTGATGGCCAGGCGGCGGAAGCAGCAGTCAAAAGTCTTCTGGAACCAGCTCCCAACCAAGGACGTGTAGCTCTCGGCCCCGTGGCTCAGGAACAGGGGCAGGCAGGTGAAGTCCTCGGGCACGTTCTCGGAAAAGTCGTCTCCGAACACGGAGCAGAACCAGCCCGACCACACCAGTTTGTCTTCAGAGCTCCTGGAGGAAGCTTGTGACCTCGAAGAGAGCTGGGATGGGGAGGAGAAGCATTTCAATGCTGCAGAGCAAGTATGGCTTTTTTTTCATCAGCTAAAAACAGATTTTGATTTAAAGTTTTAAGTGTTTGGTAGAAGTGTTGTTTTTTTTCCTTAGGACCTTGCATGCTATGCTGTTTTCTGTCAAACACATACAGTTATTCAGTCTATCCATTACATCCCTAAAAGCTGAATGCAATTCTGTTGGAAACAGCAGAAAAAGCGTTTTTAACTTTCTTAGGAAGAGTCCTGAGATCTGAGTTTATGCTGCTTAACTCCGCCTGTGTCTCCATTGCCACAATGAACTTGACATTTCAGGAGCACGTTTCACTGGAGGCAAAGCATTTCAGAAATATTAATTAGACCTGAGCTCTGGCCAGGAAGCAGAATTATGCCAGCTTTATCCAGGAAGATAAATAACCCATCCAAGTCCTGGCTGTGAATTGACTGCTGAACTAAAACATCAGACAGAGATTACTCTGTTTAGTCATACTCTGATGCTGTTAAAAAGTTGAACTCAAACTTGCTATTTACTGTATGCATTGCTTAGAGGATCACAGAATCAATTAGGCTGAAAAAGACCTCTGAGGTCATCACATCCAGCCTGTGACCAAACACCACCTTGTCATTAGACCAGGGTTTTGGCTGTGTCACATCCAGTCTTTCCTTAAACACCTCCAGGGACAGTGACTCCACCATCTCCCAGGGCAGCCAATTTCAATGTCTAATCATCCCTTCTGTGAAGAAATTCTTCCTAATGTCCAACCTAAACCTCCCCTGGCACATCTTAAGACTATATATAAATCTTGAGTTCCAGTTAAAAATAGACAGGATCCAGTTTCATTAAATCACAGTGGATGCTCCGGTAGCTTATTCCGTACAGCTAGGGTTTAATTTTGGCATTTTCTTTCAAGACAAAGTGAAAACGCGGAGCCCCCTCACCTGCACGAGGAGGGCAGCCTGGTCCAGCTCGCTGCCCCTGAGGTCGGCGAGGCTGGACAGGGCCACCTTGATGTCCAGCTCGACGCCCACCTCCACCGCCAGCCCCTTCTGCTTCTCGGCGGCGATGGAGGCGCTCAGCAGCCGCGCGTAGTCCCTGAGGCGGCCGCGGCGGAACCCGTGCAGGGGGGTCACGCTGTACAGCGTCCAGGCTTTGCTCAGCAGCAACGCTGTTTTCTGCGGGTCGGCGTTTTCCTGGGGGTGGGGGGAAAAAGAAATCAGGGGAGTAAAGGTTAAAGTCCGCTCTTCCCGCGCGGCGAGAGCGCGGCTGAGGGGAACAGGGGGGGAACAGGGAGGGGACAGCGAGGCGCCGCCGGCCCCGCCGTACCTGAGAGCACAGCGCCCGCGCGATGAGGTGGTCCCTGGGGCTGGTGCCGAGGCGGCCGTGGGTGCGTCCGAAGGGCAGAGCCCGGGAGAGCCGCCGGAGGCTGGGCAGGGTTCGCGTCGCTCCGTCCTCCGGCGCCTCCTCCGCCATGGCCGCCTCAGCCCGCCGGCGCCGTTCGAACTTCCGTCCCGTCGGCCCCCGCGCGGGGACGCGCCCCTCCGCCATCTTTGGGGCGGGCGGCTCTGAGGGAAGGCGGGGGTCCTGAGGGGAGGAAGTGCCGGTGCCCGCCGCGCTTTCCCCTTTTCACCCCCACAGCCCTTGTCTCGCACTTCCCGCAGGCCTGGGGCGCTCCTCCCGTGTTTCTGGCTGAGGGGCGGCTGCGGGATGGCGCTGGCCCGGCTGCTGGTGCGGGCGCTGCACCGAGCGGCCGCTGCCGCCGCGCCCGAGGCTCCAGGTGAGGAGGAGCGCTGGTCTCATCCCCTCGAGCTTTGGGTTCCCTTTCTCCCGGGATACAGGTCAGGGTAGTCCACACAGTCGATTAATATCACGCTTGCGGCAAGTTGTTTTCCCTCTGTCACTTTGTTAAGTGTTTTGTTTAAATCTCTTTTAATTCTGAAGGCAGTGAGATTGGCTCATAAAATTATTTATGTACGTCCAGGTAATGATATCCTTCAGACTTCTCCTTGCAAGCTGAACCTCTTGCACATTCTGTAGATGGTGTGCTTTGTTCTGTAACTTAGGCACACAGGGGTCTGTGCAAAGCTTTCTGTAAGCGTGGTTCAGGCCTTTTTCGAATTGTTTTAGGCAGGAGCTGTTCCTTACACCTGCATGGTGTTTAATTCTTGGTTTGTTAAGCCCTGTTCTGCTGTGTCGCCGCCAGGAACTGCAGTGGCAGGACAAGGGGGAATGGCTTTGAGCTGAAGGAGGGCAGGTTTGGATTGGATATTGGAAGAAATTCTTCCTTGGGAGGGTGGGGAGGCTCTGGTACAGTTGTCAAGAGAAGCTGTGGCTGCCCCATCCCTGGCAGTGTCCAAGGCTGGGCTGGACGGGGCTCTGAACAACCTGGGATTGCCCATGGCGGGAGGGTGGAAAGAAATGAGCTCTAAGGTCCTTGAAACCCGTGATTCTACATTTAAATGTGTCAGCATCACTCAGGATCGATCTGTGACTTTTACTTCTCTTGCTCCTGAAATTTTCGGGGCAACAGTTAGCAGCAAGGCTGTGTTCAAGTATCTTTATGAAAGTTTAACTGAGAAACATAAATAATCCCTGTTTAAAATACATTTAGGCTATCTTCATTTCATGTTTATGACAGAGAATCTTAGTGCAGCTCTACATATGCAGTAACTTCTTTGTATATGTATAAATGGTATTGGGAGGGAAAACGCTATTTTTTATTCTGTGTCATCTGCAAAAGCCATGAGAGATTTTATATATATATTTTTTTTATTTAAGACTTCAACAGTTTTGTCACTCGGACCAACACATGTGGAGAGCTGCGTTCTGCTCACGTGGGACAGAAGG
>VZTB01002866.1:119055-225047 GCA_013397245.1 Thryothorus ludovicianus | reverse complement strand
CGGGCGCTGCACCGGGCGGCCGCTGCCGCCGCGCCCGAGGCTCCAGGTGAGGAGGAGCGCTGGTCTCATCCCCTCGAGCTTTGGGTTCCCTTTCTCCCGGGATACAGGTCAGGGTAGTCCACACAGTCGATTAATATCACGCTTGCGGCAAGTTGTTTTCCCTCTGTCACTTTGTTAAGTGTTTTGTTTAAATCTCTTTTAATTCTGAAGGCAGTGAGATTGGCTCATAAAATTATTTATGTACGTCCAGGTAATGATATCCTTCAGACTTCTCCTTGCAAGCTGAACCTCTTGCACATTCTGTAGATGGTGTGCTTTGTTCTGTAACTTAGGCACACAGGGGTCTGTGCAAAGCTTTCTGTAAGCGTGGTTCAGGCCTTTTTCCAATTGTTTTAGGCAGGAGCTGTTCATTACACCTGCATGGTGTTTAATTCTTGGTTTGTTAAGCCCTGTTCTGCTGTGTCGCCGCCAGGAACTGCAGTGGCAGGACAAGGGGGAATGGCTTTGAGCTGAAGGAGGGCAGGTTTGGATTGGATATTGGAAGAAATTCTTCCCTGGGAGGGTGGGGAGGCTCTGGTACAGTTGTCAAGAGAAGCTGTGGCTGCCCCATCCCTGGCAGTGTCCAAGGCTGGGCTGGATGGGGCTCTGAACAACCTGGGATTGCCCATGGCAGGGGGGTGGAAAGAAATGAGCTCTAAGGTCCTTGAAACCTGTGATTCTACATTTAAATGTGGAATTGTCAGTATCACTCAGGACTAATCTGTGACTTTTGCTTCTCTTGCTCCTGAAATTTGCAGGGCAACAGTTTGCAGCAAGACTGTGTTCAAGTATCTTTATGAAAGTTTAACTGAGAAACATAAATAATCCCTGTTTAAAATACATTTAGGCTATCTTCATTTCATGTTTATGANATCACGCTTGCGGCAAGTTGTTTTCCCTCTGTCACTTTGTTAAGTGTTTTGTTTAAATCTCTTTTAATTCTGAAGGCAGTGAGATTGGCTCATAAAATTATTTATGTACGTCCAGGTAATGATATCCTTCAGACTTCTCCTTGCAAGCTGAACCTCTTGCACATTCTGTTGATGGTGTGTTTTGTTCTGTAACTTAGGCACACAGGGGTCTGTGCAAAGCTTTCTGTAAAGCAATTGTTTTAGGCAGGAGCTGTTCATTACACCTGCATGGTGTTTAATTCTTGGTTTGTTAAGCCCTGTTCTGCTGTGTCGCCGCCAGGAACTGCAGTGGCAGGACAAGGGGGAATGGCTTTGAGCTGAAGGAGGGCAGGTTTGGATTGGATATTGGAAGAAATTCTTCCCTGGGAGGGTGGGGAGGCTCTGGTACAGTTGTCAAGAGAAGCTGTGGCTGCCCCATCCCTGGCAGTGTCCAAGGCTGGGCTGGACGGGGCTCTGAACAACCTGGGATTGCCCATGGCGGGAGGGTGGAAAGAAATGAGCTCTAAGGTCCTTGAAACCCGTGATTCTACATTTAAATGTGTCAGCATCACTCAGGATCGATCTGTGACTTTTACTTCTCTTGCTCCTGAAATTTTCGGGGCAACAGTTAGCAGCAAGGCTGTGTTCAAGTATCTTTATGAAAGTTTAACTGAGAAACATAAATAATCCCTGTTTAAAATACATTTAGGCTATCTTCATTTCATGTTTATGACAGAGAATCTTAGTGCAGCTCTACATATGCAGTAACTTCTTTGTATATGTATAAATGGTATTGGGAGGGAAAACGCTATTTTTTATTCTGTGTCATCTGCAAAAGCCATGAGAGATTTTATATATGTATTTTTTTTATTTAAGACTTCAACAGTTTTGTCACTCGGACCAACACATGTGGAGAGCTGCGTTCTGCTCACGTGGGACAGAAGGTGACCCTGTATGGATGGGTTCAGTATCAAAGGTAAATGCCAGCCATGGTGAAAATGGAGATGATTATTTGCCAGATCCAGTCTAACCTGTATTTCGTCCAGCACTGCTCTCCAGGGATGAGTTTTTTGATTTTAGAAGGTTCTTAGCATCTCATTTTGGAGCAATTGCGGATGGAGACCCAGGAAAAGGAGTTGGGATTATTGCAATGTGATTGTGGTGATATTGTTTACAAAGACACCAGAGCATGTCCCATTGGGCAGTTTTTTGATGGATAAAGCAGATGTCCCTGCTGCAGCTTGGAGAAATCAAGATTTATGGTTCTGGGTCTGGCAGTGTGGATTGTTCGTGTGGAACTTTTTATGGGACAAGTGTTCCCCTTCTTGACTTATGATTGAATTTTGGTTTTGTTGTTTTTATTCCATGTGAACTTTAGTTTTATTGCTCGTTTAATTGTTTTTAGCTGAATGATGTTTTCCAGAAGGAAAATTCACGTGTCCAGAATCCCTGCTCTGTGTGCATGAAAGCTCAAGTTAAAATCCTGCCTCTCCTGGTTATTTGCATGTTGTCTGAGGAGTGTCAAATGTGAAATAAATTGTTCAGACGTGGGAAAAGTGTCTATAATTCAGTACTTAGAAGTGCTTTGGGATGAGTTGCAGGGTACTGAAAGTGTAGCCAGTTGCCAAATAGTTTAAAAAGTAGAAATGACTAAATTTGCGAAAAATTTATTCTTCCTTTTGTGCTTTTCATGGATCAGACAAGGCCTGTTTCTGGTTTTGAGGGATTTCCATGGACTGACCCAGGTCATCATTCCTCAGGATGAGGTAAGTGCTACCAAAACACGAGTCTGTGTTTTTATTTTACCTTTGGTAGCTTGGCTTCAGCAGCCACAGAGAGAATGAAGAACTTTGTCAAACTGAGTGCTCTGACTCACAAGTAGATTGAAGTGTCATGAGAGCCCTGACCTGACACTGCAACAGCAATATCAGTGCTGTTTCCCCTGCTTGGAGAGTGATTTTGGATTGAGGTGCTGGGCACAGTGCCCTTGTCCTGCTCTTTGATGGTCTGTGAGGCTCTGTGCTCTCCCTGCAGGCACATTCCCACGTGAAGGAGCTCCTGTCCAGGGCCCCAGTGGAGTCTGTGGTGCGAGTGACTGGGACAGTGGCCCCTCGGCCCCTGGGGCAGGAGAATCCGGTGAGGATGGGCAGGGGGGGCTCTCAGGGCTTTTATTCCTTAAGGAAACAACCCTGGATGGTGGGATTAGGGTGGGCTTTGTGTCAGAGCATTGCCACGGGTTCTGATTGTGTGACAGCCCATCCTCAGATAGTGAGAGGTGAGGTAAATGCTGTGCCAGATAACAGGAGGATCTCAAAGCACATTGCAGGCAGCCACAAATTAAACTGGATCCCAGCCCCTTGTGAGGAGAATGCTGGCTTTTCCAGGCTTTCAAAATATGGTGGGAATTTCTTTTGCTTGAAAATAAATATGTCATTTTGAGTTCCACAGCATGTAGTGACCTGTTGATTGATTTTTCTAGTCTCCTTGTATAAGAAGCAGAGGTTGAATAATTTTTTAATGTTCTGCATTCCTCAGCTGTCATTGTAATCAGCTGTAGATTGATCTTTCAGGATTGTACTTATAAAAAGGTCTAAAAAGAGGACTGTATTTATGATCATAACTCCTTTTTGCTCCATCTTGTAGATGTCCAGTTAAAATCCAGGCTTCAAGCAATGCCTTTATTTCTTTTGTTCATTTCTTGTTTTGTGGGAAGGTTGTGTGTCCTTTCCCCTGGTAAATAGCAGGAGTCCTGCAGGATCAAGTGAACTTTGCTGTGCCTCAGTGCTACGTGAGGGGAGCTGCCTGCCCTCCCTTGGGATAGAGTCAAAAGAAGACCAGTTCTGAGAACTGGTGTTTAGAGCTGGAAGTTCTGAGAAGTTCCTCATAATTTGCCTTTTTTGACTCTTAAGGGCTGCTGCTGCTCATGCTCACTGAAACCTACACTGTGTGGTTTTGCTGAGGCTGCTGTGTTCAGAGACCAGTATGCTACTGGAAAAGAAGCTGCCATCTTTGGTGAGGTGGCTTGTATTTCTCTGAACAGAAGAGAAATCTGTCCTTGGGAGAAGCTCTCTGACTTATGCACTGTGTTAGAAGGCAGGGAGGGTAATCATATTGCTTCTTTTTTTCTCTTTGACCATCTATGAAATACCTTTGTCCAACTGTTTTAATTTTTTTCTTGCCTTTTTGTTTTAGAAAATGCCAACAGGGGATATTGAAGTGAAGGCAGAGACTGCAGAGATCCTAAACTCCTGCAAGAAGCTGCCTTTTGAAATCAAGGATTTTATCAAGGTGTCTGTGTTTTTCTTTTCTTTTTCTTATCAAAGTAGTGACTTTTCATTAAATTGGGAATTTGCCCAGGTTGATGGCAAAACATCTGAGAGCTGACTCTGGTATTCCCCACTTCACTTTGGAGGAATGGTGGTACTTAAAACAGGGGTGCTGTTTGATGGCTGGGAGGATTTATTTCCAATTAGAGCTAAGCAGAAAACAGGGCTTGAGTGATCCCAGATTTCTGGAAGAACTGATGGTAAAGGAAAGAGTGAAACAAATGGGGCTGTGGTGGATTTTTTGGGTGTGAAATGAGGCTTTGTTTGACTTGTGGAACCACAGAATGGTTTGGGTTGCAAGGAACCTTAAAGATAATCTTGTTCCAAATCCCCTGCCCTAGGTAGGGATGCCACTCACTGCACCAGGTTACTCAGAGCTTCATCCAGCCTGGCCTTGAACACTTCCAGGGATTGGGCAGCCACAACTTTTGTGGGCAGTTTGTGTTTTTTTGTTTCGAGTGCTTGCCGTGTTTGTGTAGGTTGTGTGTAACCAGCACATTGTGGCAACCCAGCACCATCCCTTTTTTAGCTTCTCCCTTTTTCCCTGTGGCTTTAGGAGCACTTTCACTGGACATGCAGTTTGAATTTTGTCTCTTCATCCTGATTCTCTGTCCTGCCCAGAAGTCGGAGGCGCTGCGGATGCAGTTCCGGTACCTGGACCTGCGCAGCTCGCGGCTGCAGTCCAGCCTGCGGCTCCGCTCCCGCGTCGTGATGAGGATGCGCGAGTTCCTCTGCAACCTGCACGGTGAGGGGCTGCCTGCAACAGGGGCTGCACAGAGTTAAAGGAATGGAGCAGGGATTTATTAAAGGGCCTTCACAGGATACACCTTGGGCAAGAGCCCGGCCAGGGCTGCACCCAAGGTGGACCCTGAGTCAGGAGTTTTCACACTTTTATAAGTTTTGGTCCATTTCCATATCGGGGTTAATTATCCAATTCCAGCTCCAGGTGGTGCAGTCCCATCCTCCCAGATTGCTCTCTTCAATTCTCTGCTGTTTGCACTTTTTGGGCCTTAAGCTGCAGCAGTGTTGGTTCTGGGGCTGGAAAAGGATTGTTCTGTGTGACTGAGCTGTGAGGAGAGCTTGCTGACACTTTATATGAAGTTCAGAGTTATATACCAGTGCAGTACAGAATCTGGGAAATGTGAAAGCTAAAACCTAAGGCATCATTTCCCCTCTTTATGCCTCAGGAAGACAGGATGCAGCAAACATTTCAGCTCTCCCTGCTGCTTTTTTCTAGTGCTGGCAGAGATTTCTAACCAACTTGCTACTCCAAACTGGTCCCACCTAAGGACGTGTCTGCTTGTGGTGGGGTCTTTAGTGGGATGTTATCAGGCCTGAAGAACAAATGTTGAAATGTTGATATCTCTTGGAATGCTGTAAGCCAGTTGTTTCAATTTAGCTGTTTCCAATGAGAAAAAACTCTTTGCAGGTGGCTGTCCTCTTTTGGTCACCCAGTTGAGGCATGTCAGAAGGATGGATTTTGTTTAGGGCTTTTGTTTCTCTTAAAATCAGGAAGTGTTTTTTGGAAAATCAGTGCCTAGTTCAGAATAGATAGAGAATTAACACATTTTCAACCTGTTTGGAGTCCTCTGTCATCAACAGTTCTGGCAGGATATCAGAGCAGCTCAGAGCCTTTAGATCTGTCATTACAGGAATAATTATTAGAAGTAGTGACATGTGTTGATTTTGGAGAGGGTCCATGGTGTGCTAGCTGACCTGTTCTGCTGACTAACCCTACTCTAGCCTACTCTGTCGTGTTAGTTCTCCCTCCTCTCAGCATGTTCTGTGTTTGTTCCCCAGGGTTCGTGGATGTAGAAACTCCAACTCTGTTTAAAAGAACCCCAGGGGTATGTATGTGATGCTTTTTGGCCTCCTGCAGCTGCACAGTCAGGGCTGAATAATTTCCAGTTGCTACTCAGCCTTCATGGCTTTTCCCTTGCTGAATAACAGCTTGTGGAACTTCTGATATCATCCACAGATCCTTTTAACAGTAGACAGAGAGAAAGGGGAGAGGTGATAAGGAAATGTGAAAGCTAAAACCTTCATACCAAATCAGCTTCTGCCTTGTAGAGCAAATGCTGAATGCAAGTCCCTTCTGGGATTATAAAGCAAAAACACTTTGAAGCACTGTCTTTCAGCATTTGTCTCTTAACCAGTAGGTTATTGTAGAGGTGATACTCAAGGAAATTCAATTTCTGATCCTATATTCCTTTCTTTCACTTCAAAAATAGTCAGAGAGAAGAGAGCTGTAGCTGAGGAATTGTTGATGCAGCTAACCTGGAGCTCTTGCATTTAAACCCCAGTGTTGGATGGTCTGTTATGCATTAGTCTCTCAGAGAAGAAGGTAGAGAATTCTCCTTTGGGGTATTTTGGACCAAGTTGATTAACAAATTTTAAGTGTAATGTCCAAACAGCCATTTCCTCTCAAGTGAGATTTCATAATGGGAAAAATAGGTAATTTCTTCCTGCATTTCCAGTGTTTGCTCTGTCAGAAATTGGGGCCACTTAATTGCTGAACTCTGTAAATTTTCTTTCTGGTGCCAGGGAGCTAAAGAATTCCTTGTGCCCTCGAGGGAAGCGGGCAAGTTCTACTCTCTGCCACAGAGTCCTCAGCAGTTCAAGCAGCTTCTCATGGTTGGAGGCCTGGACAGGTGAGAATTTCTTGGACTCCTGTTCTCTGCATGCCCTGTCTAGGGTTTGATTGCTTTATCTGTGAAGTTTTAGAAACTAACCCAAAAAAAACCTGCTGCCAAGGATTTGTGTCTTGAAGAGGGAACCTAAAATAATTGGGACTTTATAATAGTCAGATGAATTGTGTCCTTCTGGAAAGCTGAAATCTTTACTGCTGTGTTAAATGCAAACCTGATCTGAAGCAGAGCCTGAAGGGCAGAAAATCTGATGTGTGATAAAAGCTGCTCCAGGAGTGACCAACAGAACTAACTGAAGTGAGACTGGGCAGCTGAACATGACTGAGACAAGGAAAAACATATCAGGGTGCCCAGGTACAAAGCTTTTCATTGGGCTTGCTTCTCCAAATCAAATGGATGGACAGGGAGACAATTGTTCACATGGTGAACTGCTGGCCAGGTCTGGTCTGAGAGTTTTGTGTGGCTGGTAGGAGAGTCCTGGGGTGGAGTGGAAGGTGGGATAAAGACGAGTGTGCTGCCCTTGGGGGACACTCACCTGGCAGTCTCCATGGGCCTCTGGAAGATATGGCTGGAGATGGATACAGCTGCTGATAGAGCTGCTTCCACTCAAAATTCCATTCTTTTGAAAGGATGGGGACAAAGATCATCTGCTGTGGGAACAGAGCACTCTCTGGTTTACTTCTTTTTTCCTTATCTAGATCTTTCTTGTATAGCTCAATTCTAGAGGCACAGTTCAGTTCAGGATACTTTAAATTGCTCTCTTAGTCCAAGTGTCACTGCAGGTACTTCCAGGTCGCTCGCTGCTACCGGGATGAGGGCTCACGGCCTGACAGGCAGCCAGAGTTCACCCAGGTAACCAGCCCGGGCTGCCTTGCTCCCTGCTCCTCAACCCACGTGGCTCATAGCTGTTTTCCCTTCTGGAGGCTGAGTCTGTGCTAGTCTGGTGCTGCTTGGGGGGGTATGGAGGTGTTTGGTGTGTGTGTTTCACAGACACAGCCCTTGCAAATGGGTGACTGCGTGGTTCCTGTCCTTGGCTGCCTGCAGTGCCCCAGGTGCAGATGTGGGAATTGCGTTGCAGCAGTGATTTTGCTTTGATGATACAATCTCCTCTTGTTTCAATCCTTAATCTCCTCCTCCTCAATCTGTCCTGCTAGGTCAGACATCCCATTCCTCAGCCTTGAAATCCCAGGCTGAGTTAGCCTGGCTCACTCAAGGCTGCTTCTCTGTGTCCTTGTCATCCTTACCTCATTCACTCTCTGAGGAGGCTGTTGCCTGAGTCATCAGCCTGGAGGGTGATCCTAAGCACATTCCCAGCCTAATGCAGTCATGCTGTGATGTCATTTTGTGTATGTTTCTTGTTTTGCTGGCTTTGTACTCAAAAGTGGCAGTGTGAAAGCACAACCTGTAGCTAATGTGGAATTCCTCCCCTTGTTCTCTCTTTTAAGATAGACATAGAGATGTCATTTGTAGATCAAGCTGGGATCCAGAGGCTTGTAGAGGGCCTCCTGCAACATTCCTGGCCTGAGGAAAGAGGCTCCATTATGACTCCTTTCCCTTCCATGACATATGAGGAAGCACTGGCTGAGTATGGGACTGATAAACCAGACACTCGCTTTGGGATGAAGGTGAGGGTTTGCCCATTGGAAACCTGCAGCTTTTCCTTTCAGTCTGTTTTAATAACCCTTGGATCATGGATACATGCTTGGCTGGAGTTTTGAGTGCTGTAATTTACCCAAGGTGCCTGTGCCATTGTTGCTGCTTTGTGCAGTCTGCTGAAGAAGAGGGGCTTTGATCAGTTGACTGTGAAAAATGTACATTCTAATAAAATTTATTTTAAAGGCGAGGTAGTGTTAGGGAGAAATGCATCTTAACTGTTTCAGGAGCAAAAGCTCCAAAAAGTGAATAGTATTGAAAGTGTTAAGACACAGGTGCAGGAGTTTTTGCTTTGTATTCCTACCAGCAGTACTTTATTCTGTGCTCTCTCCTTTGTCAGATTGTGGATATCAGTGATGTTTTACGAGGATCAAACATTCACTTTGTGCAGAATGCCCTCAGTTACCCACATGGCTCACTCAGAGCCATTTGTATCCCTCAGGGAGTGGTAAGTGATGCTCTTACATCCTGTATGTTGTTTATGTGGAATAAATAAAGTGCCAGTTTGAATTCCTTTGTTGGCATGGAAATGTTCCTTGCTATTATTGATGTTCTTAAGGGAATTTGGGATTGGTTGTAATCCATGTCAGGTTGGGCTGAGTGGTGTTAGAATGATAAAGCAACAGGAAGAGTTTTTTATCCTTGGGAGGAAAACAATAAAGCTGCAGGGTCCCATGAGGATAGGGAACCCTCTCAGGGTTTCACCTTGATTTTTGTCACCTTTTTGATGTGCATCTCAATAATAAATCATTCCTTGTGATGTGAGATTGAAACAGAGCTGGACAGAAAAGTCAGGTGGTTCCATCTCCTCATTAGCTGCATTTTTGGGTAAAATTTGTATCTTGTAATGAGAATGTCAGTGCCCAAATCCAAGGCTGACAAAGATGTGGAAGATTTTTGACACAGCCCTGCATTTTGGCAAGGAAACAGATTTAATTCTGGCTGTAGGCATCATTGTAGCTTGGACAAGAGTGGAAAAAACAAATGCTTTAAATATTGACTTTTATTTGGGGAACAGTGGCCATGGTTTCCCTTGGGATTCCTTTCATTTTGGCACAAAGTGCAAGTTAGTGGCTTCCCATGAGAGGGTACAGAGGTGTTTGAGCAACACAAAAGTGGCATCTAGACCCACCCTGAACACTGGTGTAGATGGGAAAAAAAAAATCTAAATCTTGATGCAGGTTCTCATTTACTGCATGGCTTTGCATGCAAGCCCAGGTTTTTTTTCTGTTCTTCCTCCAGTTTGAGCTCTGCATTCCCCATCCACAGTGTGGTGGTGTAACCTTATTTCTCCAGGCTGGAGGCAGAGATTTGACCCTGCTGACCAGATACATTTATCTGTGAGAGGGGGGAAAAAATGTAGATCTAGAGGAGTTTATTCCTGCCTTGCAAACTCAGAGCAGACACTCAGCAGTCAGAGCTTATCCAGTGCCAAGGACCCTATCCTGTTCCATAAGAACCTGAACTAGAAACAAAACAGTTGAGAAGTTTGGAACCAGGTTAGTGAGTAGTTTTGTTACCTAGTCAAGTTTTCCAGGCTGATCTTTGCTGTGTCTTCTCTTACTCTTTCCCCAGAGGTATCTTTCAAATAAAGACTTGGAGTCATTGAAGGAGTCTGCAAAATCCCAGTTTAACCAGGTGAGACAGGAGCTCTCCTGAGGCTTTGGGAAGGGTGAGTGACAAAGTGTGATAAAGACAGAGGGAGGTAGGAGAGCAGTTTTTAATAGCTGAGAGTCAGAGCCTGAGCATGTGATGCTTCAAGGCGAGAGAGGGCAGCACTGCACTGATCATACCCTCACCTTTCTCCAGGAAATCATGGAAATTATCCGCAGACCTGATGGAAGCTTGAAGTCTCTGCTTACCAAGTTCCTTGGTGAGAAGGAGCAGTCAGAGCTTATCCAGGCCCTGAACATGCAGGAGGATGATGTGGTGCTGCTGGCAGCTGGAGAACACAAGCAAGTGGTAGGAGGCATTTCTTGGGTGGCTCTGTGAGTGGAATGTTGCTGATGATGGTTTTGATGTTATCGACCTTAGTCTGATTCTTATTATTAAAATAGGTCATCATCTAATTTTCTGTTTCTCTGCAGCGGCAGCTATAGCAACAGCAAATAAAGCATGAAATGTACCTATTATTTTTATGGCCTCCAATCAAATTTCTGGGCAGGACTTGTAACTGAAATGAAGGCTGAAATATAAAAAACCCTACAACAAATCAGTGCCTGCTTTTCTTGTAACTTCATTTTTAAAGCTTGAAACAGATTGGAAAATGAGGTCAGCTAGGTAATTGTCTCCCATAAATACATGACTTATTAGCAACAATGGTGGGAGATTCTGTCCCTACCCTACCCTTCTCTCTACTCTTGCCAGCAGATGTTGCCTTATTATTGTTTTATTAGAAGGTGTCACACTTTGCTCAATAGCCAGCATTTTGTTGTATTCTCTTCTGTGCCTTTGTTTCTCTGTCTGCAAAGTGTGGATCTTACACGTGCTCCCCCAGTGAATCCACATGTGTGGAGCTGGAGGTTAGTCTAAGAAAGTTCTGAAGGTGAAATAGCTGGAAAAACATGGAGTTTCAAGCTCCTTGCTTGATCACTTAAACTCCAGTGCTCCTGCTGCCTCAGCAGGAAGGTGATATATTTCAGGATGTGAGGCAAAAGTGTTCAAGGCAGCAAAGCATTCCAGCATTGCTTCCTTTATGAAACACTCTTTCCCTGGTTGGTGTGTGAGTGATTTCTGTGATGGTGAAATCACCCTGTCTCATCTCTCCCTTCTCTCTTGCAGTGTTCTACATTAGGAGCCCTGAGGTTGTTGAGTGCCAACCTCCTGGAGGCAGCTGGGCTGGCACTCCGTGATCCCACAGCCTTTCACTTCCTCTGGGTGGTGGATTTCCCCCTTTTCCTCCCCAAGGCCGAGAATCCCACTGAACTGGAATCTGCTCATCACCCCTTCACTGCCCCTCACCCTTCAGATGCCAGCCTCCTGTATTCTGATCCCACAAAGGTAACCAGCTCCATGCCTGCCATGCTGGCTCTTTTACAGCTGCTCCCATGGAAAACCAGGCAAGCAGCAGCTGGCTTTGGTGTCAAAAGAGAAACGTTGTTTCATGGGACTGACTGCACAAGGAAGATGTAGATCTGTTGGAATGAATCCAGAGGAGGCTGCTAAGATGATCAAAGGGTTGGAGCACTTCTGCTATGAGGAAAGGCTGAAGGAGCTGAGGTTGTTCAGCCTGCAGAAGAGAAGGCTCAGGAGCAACATTAGAGTCCTTTCCAGTGCCTGAAGAGGCTACAAGAGAGCTGGAGAGGGACATTGTGCTGTGGCAAGCAGTGATAGGACAAGGGGAAATGGTTTTAAACTGAAAGAGGGTAGACTTAGATTGGTATTAAGAACAAAATCTTCCCTGTGAGGCCCTGGCACAGATTGCCAAGAGCAGCTGTGGCTGCCCCACCCTGGCAGTGTTCAAGGCCAGGCTGGACAGGGCATGTGGCATCCTGGGATAGTGGAAGGTGTCCCTGCCCATGGCAGAGGGTTAGAACTAGAGGATCTTTAAGGTCCCTCCCAACCCAAACCATTGGGATTCTGTGATGTTGTATGTGTCTGGAAGAGATGGCTTCCTGGTTATTGCAAATAGCAAGTATTCATGTGTGCCCCAGCAAAAGGAGCTTATAGGAAACAAAACTCTTCTATTCTGACCAATCCCATTTGCTTCAGGTTTGATGAACTTTTCAAAGGGATTTGTTCTCCCACATCAGTCAGAGGCAGCCCATGCCTTCAGCAGGACTGGTACCTGAATTGCAATGTACCCCTGTGGGAGCAGATTTACAGAGTTCCATGGCTGGATTCCCAGTGTCTTTGCCATCCCTGTGCTGGTTGTTTTTAGGTGACCAGCAGCTGTGACCCAGCCTCACCAAGGTGCCTGTCCCTGTCTCTCTGCAGGTCCGTAGCCAGCACTACGACCTTGTGCTGAATGGCAATGAGGTTGGAGGTGGCTCCATCAGAATTCACAGTGCAGAACTACAGCGTTTTGTGCTGGAGAAAGTGCTGAAGGTAACACCTACAGATGCCTCTAATGCTCTCTTGGAGATTTAAAAGCACTAATTAATTTAAATATTAATTGCATATTCTGAAAGAAACACTCATGTGCTTCTCAGATAAAGATGTAACTCCTAGCCTTGAGCAATGGATGATTTCACTGTATCTTCATCTTGTATTGCTAATAGGAATAGCATTGCTTGTTCAGTGATACCTCTTAATGTAATTTTGCAGGAGGATTCTGAGGTGCTTTCCCATCTGATTGAGGCTTTGGAATTTGGAGCTCCACCTCATGGAGGAATTGCTTTAGGTAAGTGCAGGTCTTTAGTGATAATTTTTTTTTATTTTTGTATACTGGATCCCAGGCTCGTGGTTGTTAGAAAAAGCCTTGGTGCTTCCCTCTCTGCAGCAGCTTTGTGGAAAGAAACAGAAGTCTGGCCACCAAGAGCAGAAAGTTGGGATGTTCCTCTCCAGAGTCACAGTGGGATTTAGGTCTTAAGGAAGGACATTGGTGGCTCTGAGGATGGTCCTTTTCTGCTGATCTGCAAACCCTGGGTCAGCTTTGTTCCCATCCTGTGCAGCCAGAGCAGGATCCCTGTGCTGCCTGCCTGGAGGCATGGCACAGCAATGGGACTTTGTGTTTCACATCCTTCCCTTCTGCTGCTGTCTCACTTCCCCTCTTCCTCACCTGTTTTGCTCATTATTTCAGAAAATGTTAGGGTTTGTTTTTTCCCTAGAACAATGCAAGTTTGTGGTTTAAAGAAAGAGGGGACAAAAACCCAACCAACCAATAACACCCTCCCTACACTCACCAAAACAAAAAAGCCTACAAAAAAACAAAGGTATTTTATCCTGTGGTCTTCCAGTTTGACTTTCCTCCATCCAGTCACTCAGACCCTTTTGTTCCTCTTGAATTCTTAGTGGTTGTAATCCTTCCAAACTGGTTAATGCAGAGCTCTGAGCTGTGAAGCAGAGCCCTGCCTGTGTTCTGCCATTCAGCTGCCCAGGTTTTGTTGTGCTGTGTTTGCTGTCTGTGTCAGGCAGCCCTTGGTGTGTTACAGAACTTCCTGCAATATTGAAAAGCTTTATTTTGGTAGACATTTCTGCTCTCAAGGCAAATCTGTTTCTCTGCCACCAGCTGAGATTAATTTTTTTTCTCCCTTACTTGCTTCACTCTTTTTCTTCAGGCTCAGTGATATTACCTCCTCAATCTTCCTGATTTTTCTGACTCAGGGGAGGTAACACAGAGCCATAACTCAAGTGTTTCACCGATTTGTTTTCTGCTTGTAGGACTTGACAGGCTGATCTCCCTCATTGTTGACGCTCCAAGTATCCGGGACGTCATTGCCTTTCCAAAATCCTTCAGGGGACGAGACCTGATGGGCAATGCTCCAGACTATGTCACTCCAGAAGAACTAGAGCCATATCACATTCAGGTCTCCTGGCCTCTTGAGGAAAAAGAGGCAAAGAAAAACTGACTTGACGCCAGTGGTGTAAGCTGATCTGATTAACCAGAGGTGGTTACAGCTTCTAAAGGCTGGGATTCACTTCAGCAAGTATCAGCTGTTGTGGCAGGGTGGGGGGCAGTCCAACTCCACTGTACTGTGGCAGTTTCAGGATGGAGTGGGAAGTAGATTAGGGGCCTTCCTGACAGGAAATCACCTTTGGGAGATATGGAAAGGACATGCAAAAAAGCAATAGAAAAGAACATAATTTTAGCATAAGATACTGAGACTGTTTGCTTAAGGGTGTCATATTGGAGGGGAGATGGGATCTGGCTTTTCCCAACCCTCTATTTTTACATGTCCCTTGTAAAGTATTCCTCCTCCCATCTGGAGGAGATAGTCAGCTTCCCTGGCAGGAGTTAAATCATTATCCTTGTTAAATCATGTCAGCTGAGCAGTGTGGCAATAAAACCTTGCTGGAGCAGGAGCTCTGGACACTGCACAGCCAAAGTTCAGTGCAACCAGCAACTTATCTCCTGTTGGAGGGTACCAGATCATGCAGAACTTTGCCACGGGGAGCTCACACTCAGCTGTGTATTCCCTTCAAAGGAGAGGGAGAGGCTTCTGTCCCTGATGTTTGCAACAGTTGTCCTTGTAATACTCATCAAAGAGGTGTTGATCTGCCTTTGGGGCCTGTGGTCCTGGTGCTTTCAGCACAGTCATTCAGGAGTTTGTATGTTTATAAATAAAGTTTACCTGGCTGTGTGGTTTTGCTGAGTGCAGCTTTGGGCTTTCTCTACATCAAGCTGCCAGTTTGGCTTTGTGACCCCTGGTCCCTCCAGGAGATGACAAGAAATCTGTGGGAGCACAGCACGGATCCCAATCTTCTGTGAGCTCTGTTCCTGAAGGTGGAGTTGAAGAATCTGAGGAAAAGAGTTTCCTTGGTGAGGATGAGAAGATGTTGCAAAGGAAGAAAAGGGAGAGCTGCAGTGTCCCAGCTGGGAGGGATTGCAGGAGGCACATGCCAGAGGAGGTGTTGGAGGACAGAAGGAAGGCTGCAGTTCTTGTCTGAGCTGATACTGAGCTCCAGCCTTCTGCCAGAGAGCCTGTCCTGCAGATTGTCACATCCTGGTCTGCTCCAAGGGTTGGCCACTCTCCACACCATGGGATGACACTGCATAGTAGTGTTCACAGTTGCTGTTTTTTAAATACTGAACTGTCCTGCTGATAAGAATCAGTAATGCTGGCGGCTCTTTTCCTAAAGAGTGGTTTTTGGGGTTTTTTGAATACCATCCATGAGAAAGTGGCACTAGAGCTAACTTGCTGCTGCTTTGCAGATTATAAAATGGTGGAGTTACATGTGTAAAAGGAAAATGCTTTCTTTGCTTCTGACATGATTGTTATTTTTAGTCTCAGAGCTGGTTAAATATTATTTAAAACAAAACAGAACAATCCTAGATTTGTATTCACATTCATTTTTGCCAAACACTGAATTCCTTCATTTTTTCCTCATATGGGCTGTTCATTCCTACTTAATTCATCTGTTACTTAATTCATCTTCTGAGTAGAAGCTGTCAGTAATGGAGTGAGGATCAGTTTTCAGAGAGAAGCTGAACTGAAAAAGCGAATCCATGGTAAACTTTATGATCATCGTGGGTATCATCCAACTGAGGACATTCTGTGATTTTAAAAACAATTATTTTATTTTTGTTGTTTTTACAAGGAGGAGAGTTACCCTGGGGCAGTTATACCAGATATTTTTGTTCTCCTGACTTGTCAGTGGTGATCCAAAATACAGCCACTGCAGGCTATGTGTTGTATTCAGACTGGTTTAGTGGATGCTGGATTTTCTGATTTAGTTTCTTTACTGGTAGTGTGATTAAGATTTGCATGGAATTTGCTTGAGGATCATCTGTGTTCCCAAAGCAAGGATGTCATAGGCTTGTTTGAGGTCATGGAACATAAGAAATAAGTTTCTCTCAAAAGTTCTTCACTCCCCCCTGGCTATTATTTATAGTAACTGTAAACAAAATGTGCTGAACTTTGCTTTTTAATTGTGAAATCAGGAGTAGTGTATCACTTGCTTAGCACCTGCTTGCAAAGGCAAATGCTGTTTACCTCTGACGAGTCCCAAATTAGGATTATCAAGAGTTCAAGGGGAAGCTGATGCTCTGGGAGGCTTAGGCAGAAATGTAACCCTGCCTGGAACATTCTTTTTGAGAGCACTTGTTAAAACATGTGAGCGAGCTGTCTCCAGCCATGCACACCCTCTTGTGCAAGCAGCTTTGGGTGCTGGGTGTTTACCCACTGCTAGATGAGGGACTCTCTGCAGTTAGAAATGAAAAGTGCAACAAAACATCTTGGATCTGCTGCTGTCCTGCCACAATTAGGTGAAATGTTAAAAGGTGTGTCCCAAATCCAGGCAAGCCATTTCCAACACAGGTGTGAGTTTGCCAGGGTTTTGTCATTGTTGTCACAGAGAAGATATTATTTTTTTATTTTTCTTTGTTTTATAGAGCATTGTGTAAGATTTTGCTTGGGCTTGTGGAAGCCAGATTTACAGAAAATCCCTGAAACCACAATGTGCTTGGCACACTTAGCTGCATATTTTGGTAGGAGCAAGAGTAGACAGGCATTACCAAGAAATGCATGGAAATCAAGGCTGGGTCATATTGCAGACCAGTATCTCCTGCTTGCTGGAGAAAAGAATGCTGGCCTGTGATCCTGAAAAGAGATTTTGAAACCATTATTTCAGCACAGTGTTCATCAAAAACCCCTCCTGCTAATAACCCACACTGCAAACTTTCACAGACCCCTCGTTGCTTCTCCTCTTTGTTATTTTCCCTGGATCAGACAAACCTGTGGAGAAATGCTGTGCTAGAAGATGCCAATTCCTGGGCTCCTCTGTTCAGAATTATTCTTTGGGTAAGAATGTGAGGTTGAACATTTCCTGACATGATCCTCTCCATTCCAGAGAACTTCATGGCTGCCACAGATGGGGTGTGAAGAGCAGGGTGGGCAATAGGATTGTACAAGGAATGCTCTTGTGGGAGCCAGGGTTGGATGTAAGGCCTCTGCACTCTTTGACCCCACCTCTTACTGCTTTTCTTCTGTTGGATCTGAACAAAACACTGGTAAAATGAGACACAGTTTATTCCCCACCTCTAGGAGAATCTACTCTGTGTATGTTTCAATAGCTTTGACCAGAACAGCCCTCTAGTAAATTTATACTACTCCTTTGTGGAAACAGAGATCAACTTCTGATGTGTTTCAGTATATTTTTCCCTCCTCCAGAACAAGAATATAGCATGCTGGTGGGATTCTCAGCAGCCAAAGAGCAATTGTTATTTTAATTTAAATTTTTTTTTTCTTAAAAGTTTCCAAGCCTATCTGGAATATTTCAGGTTGGGCCAAGCTGGGGAGAAATTGCAGCCTTTGATTTCAGCCATCCCAGGTGGTTTGGGTGAATTTAGCTGGAAGGGTTTTGTATGAAGTGCCACAAAGGCAGAAAGTGTTCTCAGAATTTAAGATGGAATTTAATCCTGTATTGTGCTGGTACCTCTCTCTCGAGATTAGCTAAATTACAATGTAATTTGTAAATTGCAATGTATCACAGCAGCTTTGTGTAATCCCATGCTGCAGATACCCAGAGGTTCAGAATGCTGATTAATTCCCAATTCTGCTGAAAACAGAAAATTCTATCTGTAACAAGTCAGCTGAAATATTCCAAGAATGGTTCCAGCTGTTTGCAGCTGGATTTGTGCCCACTATTTTCTCCTGGGTTTGAGCAGGAGGTGGGGCTTTGTACATTCCCAATCCCACAAATGCCTCTGCTGCTCTGGATTCCACCAGCACCTCTCCCACTGTGAGGAATGGAGCAGTGATGCTGCACTGAATGCAGGCAGCCCCAAAAAATGAGTCTCTATTGATAAAAGCAGAAAGATAAAGAGAATTTATGCTCTCTGATGTATGGATTTCTATTTTTCCCCCAGTTATTTTTTACCTTTGCTTGCACTGGGGTGTGTTTGGAGCACTCTTACTGCATTTTTGAGTGCTCACAGCAGCAGAACAGGCAGAGACAACCACAGCCACCTAAACAGTGCCAGATGGAAATCCCCTGTGTCAGCCTCACATGACTTCACCTCTGAATGTTTGGGCTCTGATTCCAGGCTTGTGCTCTAGTTGTGTTCCTTTAGAAGCATTGTTTTCTGTAATTAAAAAATGATGATTACATGCAGTCACCAGCTGTGCCAGGCACAGTCCTACAGCGAGCAGAGCTCCGTGACAGACACGTTCAGATGGATTGGTCACATTTTTCTCTCAGAACCCATCAGGAGCCAGCTTGCTTGGTAATGTTTGGATAGCCTTGGTGTTCTCTGCAGAGCTGAAGAAAAGCGCTGTGGATGGTTCCCCTGTTAATTTGGTTGTATTTTAACCATATTTGTATTTCATAGAATCCATAAATAGTTTGGGTTGGGCTCTAGTTCCACCATGGGACAACTTCCACTGTCCCAGGTTGCTCCAAGCCCTATCCAGCCAGGCCTTGGGCACTTCCAGGGATCCAGGGCCAGCCACAGCTGCTCTGAGCAACCTCCCCACCCTCACAGGGAAGAATTTCTTCCCAATATCCCACTCAACTTGCTCTCTGTCACTTTAAATGTCTACCCCCTTGTCCTGTCACTATGTGCCCTTGCAAAAAGTACCTCCCCCTCTTTCTTGTAGACTCCCTTCTGTATTTTTATAGCCTTGAGTTCTGTTAAATTATGTGTTATTCTAAAAACTACTTCCTCATGCTTAATTTAAACCTCTCACCTGATCATTGCACAAGGCAATTTCCCATGCAGCTTATAGAAGTAATGATATTCAAATTTCTTATGTGTTTGCTGTTCTGCTTATAACTTCATGAATTAATATCTTTTTTTTTTCATTCACATCTATTTTAAGCTGTACAGTTTTAGGCATTTTCACCTACTTTCCTGGGGAAATTCCTGCATGCCTTCTGTGCAGTGAATTGCCATACACCCATGGACAGCTGGATGGCCAAAGCTGAATGCTCTTGTTGTTGTTTCGCTGTTTTGTTTTCTTTTTCCCCACATCTTGATGTTAGTATTTGCCAACCTTCAGTTCCAGTGACTAGGTACTTTTTTGGTGCAAAAACTAGTATAAAATCACATATTTATGTATATATATTTTTAAAGTGTTAACTGCTCAAAATGATCCCAATCTACCTGAAAAAGCAAGAAGCAAATTTGAGCAACACTTTCTACTTGCCCAAGTGGCAAAGTGAACAGTATAAAAACATTTCTGAGACCAGTTGGTACAATGGCCTGTTTGGATGTCAGCTCTCTCTGGAACAGCAGTCACAGTGTACTCTTGGATTGTTTAATATTGCCCTCTACTTGGAGAGTGCTAGATTTAAAACTCTCTCAGTCCTGAGAATTTTACTTGTTCACTTGAGCAATTTGAAGGGAATTGTAGTTGAAGCCCTCTGCTCCTTGATGGTGTCCCTTGAGGTGCAGGCTCCTTGTTTGTCATCTATTCAATTTTCCTTGCCATTATTTTTATTGGTATGTAAAGGAAAAAGACATCCAGGGTGGTTGTGGGAAAGAAAAACCTTCAATAGATTTTTCCTGCAGCATGAACAGAACTAATTTGACAGCAATTACAGCACCAGGGCTCTGAGGAGAAGGACTGAGTGACTCCCATCCTTTCACACAGCATCACTTCACTCCAAGTGGCAAAACAGCAATGGCCAGAGCCAAACACTGCCCAGAGCTGGGAGTTCTCTTGAGGACCACACAGCCCCTGGTAACTGTGGAATTGTCCTTTTTTTGCAGCTTTGTACAAACCTACCAGAGAAGCACGAGGAGATGTGGGTGGATGACAGGCTGAGTAACTCAAGGTGCCACAGGGTGTTGTCCCAGAGGGAGCATCCCAGGAATAGCCCGGGGAAGAGACCTCATTGTGGCCTTTGAGAACTTTTATCCCTGAGAGGAAGCCCTGGCACAGGGTGCCCAGAGCAGCTGTGGCTGGCCCTGGATCCCTGGAAGTGCCAAGGCCTGGCTGGACACTGGGGCTTGGAACACCCTGGGACAGTGGGAGGTGTCCCTGCCGTGGCAGGGGGTGGAATGAGATGTTTAAGGTCCCCAAACCATTCCATGCTTCTCTGAGTACTTTAAAGCTCTCATAAGAAGCTCCCTCATCTCTAACCTCCCATGCTTCTTTTAATGGAAAGAATTTAAATAAAAGGCACCCTGTCATATTCATAGTAAAAGATTAAAAAAGCAATTATGGAAGGCGAGAGCTTGATTTGGATGTTTAAGATGTCTTGTAAAAATCCCAAGAATTCTCTAAATAGAATTTAAACTGAAAGCATATGAAGCTATGAATTCTCAGCTCCTATTTTCACTGTTAATATTGTATAACTAAAGCCAGATCCAGCAAAAAAAAGGATTCTTTTAATGGGAGGAGCACAATTTTAGCACAGCTGCCACAGAAACACACAGGGCCAAGCTCTGCCCACAGTTGCCTCTGGAGATAGCTGGGTTTAATGCATTTGCAGGAGCCATGTGGAGAAAATCTCTGGCATGCTGTTACTAATTTCATTTATGGAAGATGAGATAAATATTAATGAATATAAACACCTATTAAATGCAGACTCACCAGTTAAGTAACTGTGCTGACTGAATTAATGTGCAGAGAGGTACTTTGCAGTCAGGAATGTTCAGCTGGAATGATGCTTTCTGAAAGGCAATTTCTGCGAGTTTATCATTTTGTTAATGCTACCTGAAAAACCTCCTGTTGAAGCTGAGAGCCTGCAGACATTTTCTCTTCACATCAAGGTCATTTCCATCCCTTTTCTCTGCTCCTTGCTGCTTCATTGGCAGCGCCGATCAAAGCATCTGAGGGGTGTCTGGTGAGCAGCCCTTCATTATTTCAACCAGGACCAGATTTTGGACCCAGAACACTGCATGGCCTCCTAAAACAGCTGCTGCAGTTCTGGTGAGGAACAGGACTAAATAACTGAGCTTTGGAAGAGATAGAAATTATCTGACAGAAATAAAATAAGGTGCAGCTAATTCGTGCTGCCTCCCCATGGCTCCAGCTTAAAAAGATTTAAAAATACTGAAAAGTGTCAAAATAATCAGAACCTATTATGCAACAGTAGGAAATACTGAAGCTGTTCTTTAAATAGCCAGTGACACAGAAGATTTTTGTGCGCTTTCCTGGGGGTTACTGTTCCTTTTGAAATCATAAAAAAGGTTGCTGCTTTATTCCTTAGCCTTTCACAGTAGTGGGAACTAAAAGCTGAGGTGCAAACTGTGTGTAGATATATAAATTCTGTGATACTATGCATCCTATAGTGAAGAATAGGCATCATATAATGTGCAGTTACAGAAAACTGTAGTCATTTTAACAAATTCATAATCAGGAAATGTCATTTAATGTAGAAGTCGATGTACAGTGCTCATTTATTTATGAAGTATCCCAGGGGGATTGGGAAAATTGAGGATGAGAATTCTGCTGGAGGCTGTGTCCATCGTAAAAGAGGATTAAGGTTCTCAGGAGGGTGAGTTACTTCACTCATCTTGCTCTCAACAGTCAGGACTTGAACCTAATGCTGTAAAAATACTGGGATGTTTCTAATTGAGCTGAATTTGAATTACGACCTCTTTGGCAACCCTTGATTTCACTTGGCTTTGCTTTTGAACTGCTGCAGGTTTGTTTAGGGGTTTCTCTCCCTCTCTGGAGCTGGAGTTATAAATTTGCCATGTAACATTGCATGATAGATGGAGTGTTGGACTCTTGGGAATTAGCTTTTTGTGACACTGACCTAAGGTGCTGCTACTCAGTGAATAAAAACACTTCTCCCTTTGTAACCCTGGGCTTGGCTTATTCTCTAAACCTGCAGGAAAAATGCATTTTGCTTCATCATGATCCATTAATGTTAAGAATTACTTGTTCTGACTGTGACAACCCTTCCTTTCAGTGGTCCTGGTAATCACAACAAATGAGGTCAGCATTTCCCTTGGTCCTCCTTAGGCTATGCCGTGTGGGATAATCATGGGGACAGAAAGACCTATCCAAAAATGTCAAGAAGGCCAAAATGGTTATTTTTCATAGTTGTCATTGTTAGAAAGTTCAAGAGAAAGAAGTGCTGAGTAGCACTGCTGGTGATAATGACAAATAGTGAGGGCTTTGCTTAGAAAAAAATTTCATTCAAGAGGACTCTTGGGAAATCAAGCGGTCTCAAGCTGCCTGGGTGGTAGGAATTTCAATAAAGAGCTTTGAAGTGATTTCAGAGTAATTTGTGGTGATTTCTGATAAATTTGGGCGGGTTAGGTGAGGAACCTGACTGCTGTAAAACTCGCTCGGTATCTGTTTTTAATAGGAAGAAAGGAGACCTGGGTAATTACAGATCAATTTAATTTTCACTTGCAGGAGGAAAAAAAACCTGGAAAGAAAGCACGGGTCTGGAAGGTGCTGGACAGGTAAAACCATGTGGTTGTTTGGGGAAGTGTCATCTCAAACCAGAGTAACATCATCCTCTGACAAGATTAAAAATTCTCATTGCTAGAGAAGAGATTCTGTGACAAACACCAACTCTTCTGCTCAGGATGAAACTGGATGGAAAATGGTAGGATGATCATAGAATCATGGAATGGTTTGGGCTGGAAGGCACCTTCAAGATCATCTCATTCCAACCCCTCTGCCACAGGCAGGGACATTTTCCACCATACCAGGCTTTTTAGGGCCCCACCCAGCCTGGCCTTGGACACTTCCAGGGATGGGGCAGCCTTCACCTCCCTCACTGGGAAGGATTTCTCAATATCTAATCTAAATCAATCTTTCTTCAGCTTAAAGCCACCCTCCCTTGTCCTGTCACTACATGCTGGTGTGAAAAGTCCCTCTCCAGCCTTCTTGTAAGCCCCTTTTAGGTACTGGAGGGCTGCTATAAGGTAAATTAAATGGTTATTTTCAGATCATTTAATTCAGTCTGGGATGGTGAATAGAAAATGTTGTTTCCTATGTTTGTGAACAAACCAGTACAAATTTGAGAATCCGTAGGCTAGCAGGAGAGGTTCCAAGCCTTGATAAATTGAGAAATGGTCATGGAAAACCTGGGAAAAGCACACAATGAGTGTGAGATGCTGGATTTGGAGGAAGCAGCCCTGCAGTCAGCAGCAGACAGAGGCTGTTGTGCCAGCAGAAGCTGCTGCTGCTGACGCTGGGTCACAAGCTGAACATGAGTCAACAAACTCGGCCCATTGTGCAAAGGCAAACACCACGCTGGGTGTAAACTGTGGAGCAGACAGCAAAACACACACTGCTGGCTCCTCCTGCTGCTCTCACCCTGAATACCCAATTCTGAGGCTTGGAGCTGTGCTCCTGAGGAGACCCTAATCCTGCTCTGTGCTGGGCCAGAGCAGAGCTGTTCACTGCTGGTGCTGGATGGGCCTGTCTGACACACAAAAGCTGCTTCCTCCTGCCAGCAGGGAAGGCAGAGATGGATGTGGGTGAATAAATGAGGTTCTCTTTTAGGTGCTGTGCCTGGTGCTGCCCTGGGTCACGCAGAGGTGACACTGTGACCACTCCAACTTCTTTAGCAGGTCTCCATGTTTTCCAAGACAAAGAGATGCTCATACTCAGGTAGTTGTGGAAGTCCATTACTATTTTTTTTTCCTTTATCTCGTTGCCTATTTCTCTTAGTTTAACTGTACAGTCCCAGAGGATGACCATGTCCCCAGTATTGGATTTTTAGGGAGATGTTATTCACACAGTACCTTGTTGCATTCTGGGGGTGCTGCCTGAAGTCCACAGGACTCCTGGGAACTGCATCCCTGCTGTCTTTGCAGTCAGTCTGAGCTCAGAATGGATCTGGATCAACTCCTCTTGTCTGTACACCTGGAGGGTCTCAGGAATATCTCATTTGCCTGCTGCTAAAGGCAGATGATCAAACATCCTGAAATATAACCCTCTCTCTGGGGGTCACCTTGTTTGCTCATGTATAAGGGGACTGCAAGATATGCAGAATTTGGGCAATAAATACAGATTTATGGCTTTAAACCACAGCAAGGACAGGTAGGTTTTAACAAGCTGCTAGACCAGGCTTTAGGATGCTTCTGCCTAAAGACATCCAAAAAATCTTGCTTGACTCTGTCACATTGCCAGGAGCAGAAGGGTTGGTCTCCAACGCTGCCTGCAGCAGATCCTCAACAGTGCTCAGTTGCTGTCTTCTGCCTCCATGAGTATTTCCTAGAGAATTTTCAGACCTTCCCAACTCATGGCTATTTATTAAGGGGCTTTCTGCTGCCAGCGTGGCTCTGGGTTTTGCTGGGCTGCGCCGGTGGAAATGTGAAAGATAAATTCACCTGCAGGTGCTTAGTCAGAGCTGGCATGTGGTTTTCCAGGCATGGGAGCCAATTCTCAGGGTCAAAGTGTCTGAACTGCATTTGACCAAGTGTCTGGATGGTGGCCAGTGTCACGAGAGCAGCTAATTACAGCAGGCTGGGCAGGGGACAGCATCACTCAGCTCTTGGCCTCTAGTTCTTTGCCAGACAGTGCCAGGGTCACACTGCCTTCCACGATGGGAAGAGACACACACGTGTCCCTGCTCTTTGAGCAGAGGCTCAGCAGCGTTCCCAGATGTTCATTTAGCAGTGCAAGGGCTGAGCAAACAGCAGCAGATGGGATGGCCCCGTGGTCGTGCTCCACAAAGCCACAGGACGGCTCCAGGACTTGTTTTGCAGAGTTGCTGCTCACAGTTGGGTCGGTTTGAGTGATCAGGGAGGAAATGAGGGAGCAGCAGGATCGCTGTAGGATCCTTCTCAGTTCTGATTAGGAAGGAGCACTGGAAAATGATGGCTCACCTCTGAGCTCTGTGTGCTGCTGCTGCATTTTAGGTAAATACAGAATCAATAGCAGGTTTTAGAACACTATTTTTTTTTCTCCCCTAGAAATGTTTTGCCAAGACTGTTGCTCCCAGGGGCATTTATTTTAGGAGAGAGGTTATCTCAGGAGTCATTTCCCAAGAGACTTCTGTGTTATGTGATGTTTTAACAAGAAAGACCTTCTCCAGAGACTGTGCTTTCTCTTGGGGGATTCATGTTTTGCAGAGCATTTCCTTGCATGTTTCAAAAAAACAGTTTCTGTCCCCATTTATTTGAAAATAACACCTCACATTAGTCGTAGCCTTCAGTCTGTGATGTGGTGGCCTCCCTCACTTCCCAGGCTGGACTTCAGGGGGACAGGAGTCATCTGCAGCCAGTGCCTGTGATCAGTGCTGCCCTTGGCACCAGGTACTCAAAGCCCTGGGTCACCATCCTTTCTGGGAGTTTCATCCCTTGCTGCTTTAGGGTACATGTTCAGGAATATGGCCCCAGGTTCTGGGAATAGTGGAGCCAGAAGCCACAGAAGCTTCCACATTCAGTCTTTTTTCTCTTGGTTTTCCCACAGGAATGATTTTGCTGCCATTTGTGAGCCCAGTTCAGCGCTTAAATGGCTTTCCCAGAGTCCCAGGGTGACAAATTCAAAGCCAAACAAGGAGCAGTGTCGTGCTGTTTCCCACCAGTGCCAGCAGTGCCACATGATGATTTCTGGAGCTGAAAGACCCCTGAAGTGCAGGGTTGTCTGAAAAACCCTGGAGTGACTGGCTCTGGGGTTTCCATTTCCAAGTCTGGGGATTGCTGGATTCCCAACCTGGATTAAGTAGGGCAGAGAATGTGAGTGGAAGGGGAAAGAAATGTCACAGGCTGGCAGGGAGCTGTCTGCCCCTGCAGGGACCAGGCTTCCCGAGGTGGATCCATGCCATCAGGCTTCACAGCCAGGACGAGCTGCTAATTTCAGTGGTGGCACTGCCCCAGCTGCCCTGCTTGGAGAAATGCTTGGGTTTTGTTTGTGCACAAGGGAGTCGTGTTTTGCGGGTGCCCCGTCCACCACGGGGGACGTCTCTGTGAGCAGAGGGCCAGCACTAATGCCATCCTGTGTGGCTGGGAATGAATTCACCCTTTATTCCATGCTCTCCATCCCTGCTGGGCCCGGAGCCCTGCCCCTCTCACAGGCGGGAGGAGATGCTGCCGTTTGCAGCTCTGCACCCTGGTGCCTCTAATCCCGAACAAAACCCGGCCCGTGGAGCAGCAAACACAACAAGACCTCTATTCTTAGCCTGGAAAGCCTCAAAGCTGGTTCTTTGGGGTGTGGGGCGATGAATATGCAGTTGCTGGAGCTCTCACAAAGCCCTGAGCTGGGAGCAGACTCTCCTCTCCCATTGGATCTGTAGCCTTCGCTGCAGCTTTTCACAGTTACATAAATATGGCCTATTTTCCCCTCACAAATTAACATCTTGCTCGCTAAGTTTAGGCTTTTGCATGCATACAAAACAAACCTACTTTTTTCACACACAGCTGGAAATCCTGGGTCACCCAGGGAGAAGCTGTCCCTGCCCCTATAAAGCTGGGGTCCACTTTCACAGTGGTGACAGGGTGGCACTGACAGTGTCCCCTTGCAAGTCCTGGACACCACACTGCAAATCATCAAATTGCCCTTTTATTCCCCTCTGGGAGATTAAAATCCCAGCCTATAAGGCTGTAGAGGGTCTGTCCTTCTGGAGACTGGAAATTTGGCTTGGGGCACAGAGCAGACATCTCCTCACTCCCCACAGGATGGAGATGTGGGGATTATTTTCCCCAAAGATGGTTCTTGCCCACCCTCCCCAATGGCTCTGCAGTGTATCGCATTAAAAACAGCCCTACAGAGAATGGATGTCACTTGGAAATCTCCCAGCCCTGGGCTGTAGGAAAGCTGTGTATCTTCAGAGACACCTGGCAGCTTTGTCAGTAATTTGAGTAATACAAGAGAGCTGTAAGAGAGATGCCCACACCCCTGTTTGCAGTGATAATGCCCCTGATTTTAGCATCCTAAAGGGATCCAGCTCCCCAGCACCACTGGGATCTCTCTGGGATGGAGAAACCATCACAATCTTGACACGGCATCAAACCTCATCTTTCTGCTGCTTTTGTGGTGGGAATGAGGATGGGATACCTGGTTGTGGGCCCTGAAGTGATGGCCCTTGGGCCTTGGATGTGCTGCTCCAGGCAGAGAATCCATCCACAGCGAGACCTCTGCTCTTGCGGGGCTGACAGAATGCTGAGACTTGAAATATGTTCTGACAGCTCCTGGCAGGGTGACCTGTGAGGGGGAGGTTCCCTGGAGCTGGGTGCCAACACCCTGAGGCCAGTGGAGCAGGCAGGCAGGCTGGGAACTGGATTTTGGCTCGGTAGGATGGATGCTGTCCTCTGCTGTGGGAACGTTCTTGGTTTAGGTGAGTCTTGAAGGTGTGTGACTGAGCACAGCCACCCAGAGATGGGGATGGGCCTGGTGTGCTCCCAGGTTAGCTGCTGGGGAGGGTATTGACTTGGAAATTCTGCACTTGTAATTCCATGAATCACCCATTGATTTCTATTAACAGCAGCCCTGTGGCTAGAGATCCATGTGTCTGCAAACACCAGTGGGAAACTCTGGAGTAAAATGGGTGAGGTGGGGGTGGGTTGGGAGGGTAGAATACCTCAAATATGTGACTTGACTTTCATTTTAATCCTTCTGACCAAACGGAGCTCCCCTAGGTGAGACCCAGACCCTCTGAGTGGCAAAGCATGAGAGGAAGGGAAGAGGTTTGGGAGCTTTCAAAAAGCTGAAAAAGGCATGAGGTACAAAGCTCTCGCTTCCTTTCAGAGGATCACACACTTCTAAGCATGAGATGTTTTAGAGATATAAAATCTGTGGAGTGAGAAATTGGTGCCCCTTCAGGAAGGATTCTGGCTGGATCTCTGGCTCCCACCGTTTTGGGTCTGTCATTGCAGCAGATCAGCAGTGTCAGGGACTGCAGGCAGCTCTGCCAGCAGCTTCCTGCATCCAAAGGGGAGGTGTCATGGCTGGAGTGTCTTTCTACTCCCTCAAACAGCCCTGCCAGCCTTTTGGATCTGTATCAGGATGACCCAGATTAATGGGGATGAGAGGGGCATGCTGAGCTTTATGCCGTGCTGGTGCTTTGGGGATGTGCAGCCCTGGGTTAGCACAGCCCCATGGTGTCCCTGGAGAGCACTGGGCTTGGGGATTTTGTTACGTTCAAAGGAAGAGAGGAGTCACCCACGAGAAGCTGAGCTATCACTGCAATCCCTTCCTGCCCTCTAGCACAGCTCTTCCCCTGCCAGGTCACAGCAAACAAAGACCCCAGTGCCCGGGCAATCCTTTCCTCGCTCCAGTGGTGCGGGAGGCCCTCACCTCTTCGCTGTCCCTTTCCCCCGTGCCCGCGGCCAGCAGCGGATGCTGGCGAGTCCCCCATGGGCAGGAGCCAGCCCGCAATCACGAGAGCAAGTCAGGCAGTGCCATCCTAGACCAGCCTCTGTCTGCTCTGTGCGTGTGTGCATCTGCGAGAGCTCCCGCTATCCCTTCTCCCCCTTCCCTCTCTTTCCTAACCCCCCTCCCTCCACCAGCTCTTGTTCTCTCCACGAGATGCAGGGCTAGGGAGCCGGGGGACGTGGCACAGTGCTGCTGCTCTTGAGGAGAGAACCGGGGCCGGGCCGGGTCCCTCGCCCTCCCTCCCCGATGCACCGGGACCCCGCAGCTCCTCAGGGCCCCAGCCAGCCATGTCCATCAAGCACCCAAAGCCACGTAGCTGCCGCACAGGTAAGAGCCAGGAGGGCCTTGGAGGGTGATGAAAGGCCCCATGGTCCTTCCCTCGGCTGCATCCCTGGGGGAGGAGGGATTTGGACTCGCTCCTGCCCCAGTTTCCTGCGAGGAAGGAGGACTCTGCTGGCAAAGTGGGAGGGGAAGGGTGCTGCTCGGATGTCACCCCTATTAATGCCACCGCAGTGCTTCTCGCCGTGCATTAATCTTCCCGTGGCATCTTGTGAATGGGCAAAGGGACACAGGCACGGCTTGTAATTAATTAGCAGGCGGGGAAAGAGCAGCGTTTCTTAGGCTCAGCCCAGCCCTGGCTGGGGAGGAGCGGGGCTGGCTCTGGGGCGATCTCCGTTGCAATGGGATTAGCGCCGGCCCTTTGATGCTGGGAGAAAACATCAGCCTGTGCTTGCGCCTGCACCTCTGAGATCTTCACCATCTTGGCATCTTCCCCCTTCTGCTTTGCTACTGTTGTGGTTTTAAAATGGTGGATTGTGTTTGCTTTGAATATTTGGGTATGTGTGACATTGTGACTGAGTGCTGGGGCTGAGCTGGTTAAAAATAAGACTAATTGGAGCGAAAAGAGACCGTGTTGGAGGCGAGAGAGCTGCTCTGAGCCGAGGCTGGGGTGAGAACTTGCAGATGGCAGAGGCATGTGCCCTCTTTGGGGGAAGAACCCTCTAAGCTGGGGAGTTTATTCTCCTCCTGCCATGACTCTGGGACTTCTGTAGCACCCCCACAGTGGTGAGGGTCAGCTCCTTGCTCTCCCATGGGTGGGGGAAGTAAACTGGTTATTTGGCACAGCTGACAAGCACAAGGGGCCCGTTGTGCTGGCATCTTCTCCCCGTGGCTGATCCCGGCCGCTGTGCCCCATCCCAGTGGAATGCGGTCAAATTCCTCCATCTGGGGAGCCCACCGGCTGCATAATGAACGGGCTGAGCTCCCTCTGGCCTGCTGTGCCGCCCTCCTCTCGTTCCTGCAGCCCCCAGAGCAGCATTGGGACAAGCCTGTCCCCCCTTCAGTGTGACTCTGGGGACATTGCCCATCTGGGCTTGAGGGCTCAGGCTTTGGCAGAGCTCAGGGAGCATCTCCCTCCAGCCTGGCAGGACACAGGCACTGCTGGCAGCCACTCTCTCGTGGGGAAGCTGGTGGTGGATGCCTCAGACATTTTTATGAAAGAACCACCGTCTGCTGGAGAAAGAGGTCAAGCTCATCTTGCTCACCTCATTTATGTTTTAGTTCAGGCTACAGCGGCAGCCCCGAGAGAGAGAGACGAAAGAGAAACCCCAGCTCACCCTCGTGGCTAACTCTGTTTGTATTTCACCCCACAAATACCCACACGGTGTTTAAAGTTAAGGACGTGCTCAGGTGTTTTGCTGCGGTGGGAGTGACCTCCCCGTGGCACAGTCGTCGTCCATGGAGCAGTGAATGGCCCCAGGAAATCCTTGCTCTGGGTCCTGGGTGCCTTCCAGTCTTTGGAACAACAGCGATAAGAGCAAAGCAGAAGCAGACCTTGTCCATCATAAATGGCTTTGGGGCTACAACCCCGAGGTCCGGGGCTGATTTTTAACACTCAACAAACAGCTCGTTTGCAGTAGGCAGCCCACAGAAAGGCAAGCACCTCGCATGATCTCCCAGCAGAAAATTAACCCTATCTGTCAGCAAACCTCGCTCCCTGACCTGTGCCGAGCTCAGATCTCAGTGAACCCTGCGAGGGACGGGCACTGTGGAGCTCTGTCTGCCGGGGTGGATCTGTCCCGGCTTCCCAGCCATGCACAGAGCCGCGTTCCAGCCGCTGCCATATTGACAGCAGCAGCGATGCTGAAAGCTGGGAGGGCTCCAAGGCTGCACAGAGCAGCTCTGTGTCAACTCCAATCCTTTCTGCCTCCCTGCTCCACACTCACAGCATCCTCCCCATCCTCCTTTCCACGGAGCCGCTCCTGGGCACGGCAGCGCGTTTCCTCGGAGAACAATTACGAAATTGTAATAAAGTGCTTTAAAGGGGAAATTCTTCCCTTTCATTCCTGCCTGCCCTTCTCAGCCTGGAGCTCGGTGCCCTGCTTTGCTGTTGGTTTTGTGTCCTACCTGCCCGGAGGAATTCGGGAGGGAGCAGAGAGCGCAGAGGAAGCATCTGTTCTGCTGCAGAGCCCGAGAGCCACAAGCGTGGCCAGGGGACACTTCTGTCATTGACACAGGGGACAATTTAAATAGCCGGCGTGCTCCCTGGCTATGCCACAGACACATCTGTGGATCTCTCTTTATGTAACTCGGTTTTATTTTTGAATGTGTTCTATCATTTCCAAGGGGAGTTTGACTCGATGGGTGTCTCCCATCTCCTGCCCTGCCTCGTGGAGCACACGTGAGGTGGATTCCCCGAGCAAACCCCGTCCAGCTGCTTGGTCTCCTCACCTGTCCCTGAAACTCTGGCTCTCCTTGTTTCATCTTTTAGGATTTCCTCCCTGCCAGGCTTGATGTGGAGAATGATTTAAGGTTTAAAATGAATAGATAAATCAACTCCTTAAAAACATTCTGAGCTTCCTCTGTGGATATTTCCCGGTCTACTTGAGATTTTTTTTTTTTTTTAGAAGGGAGTTCTATTTGCAATTAAGATAAGTGTGTGGTTTGTTTTGTAGTTTAGCAAGTGATCTACACCAATCATAATTCCTTCCTTCCTGAAAGCACAGTCACCTTGTGCTGGACCAAGTGTGCTTTCAGACAGGACAGCAGGGCAGCCTGGCACAGGGAGCAGAGTTGGATGCAAGTTACAAGTAATTTCCTTCCAGGTTTAATTGCAAACAGTAGTGGAGAAGAGGAATCTCTGGAGAATGATTAATTAATTACTATTAATTTAATTCCCTTGGGGTTGGGCCCATATCAGTGCCATTCTGGATTCTGGATAAATTTTGAATGACTGTGAAGGAGAGCAAATGACATTTCATTCCTTTCAGTAGTCCAGCAAAAGCCCAGAGCTCTCCTGGGTTACAGCAGTGTGGCTGCACGTTTGTGGCTGAGCCTAAGGCAGCTCATCTGAATTCCCAGAGCCAGGACTACTGAGGGAGGCAGCCAGCCCCCTGTGATTGGCATTTTGCAGCCACAGACCCTGCACAAAATTCCAGAACGGTTTGGATTGGAAGGAACCTTAAAGCTCGTTGAGTTCCACCCTCCTGCCATGGGCAGGAGGTTCCTGTGGTTGCTGAGCATCCTCTGGGAAGATCTCAGAGGCAGCAGGGTCTCGTGAAAACACATCAGGGAATGACTTCAGCTATGGGGATGTAGCTGCCCAGCACCACAGCAAAGTGAAGAAGTGCTTTTCTTGGCAGGAGGGAAAATCTTCAGGTTGTGAAAGCTTGAATGAAGCTCTTGGAGCATGGCACCAGCCAGGAGAGATGCTGCCAAAAACCCAAGAAAAATCACAAAGTAAAAGCAATTGAAGCTGGTGGAGCTGTTTGGTCTGGATGCATTTTTTTGGGCAAAAACTGTTTGAGTAATGATCAAAACACCTGGAATAAGCAGGGAGGCATTGAAAATAAAAAGGAGCCTGGAGAAGGAGATTAATGTATAGGGAAGAGGTTGGCAAATTCCCTTATGCCTTCCCACAGTGACAGCCAATACTGCCAATGTTGCACGTGTTCCCTGCTTGTGTGTTTGCTGCTGCCAGGTTAGGAGGAAATTGCTTTAGAGTAATTTTTGGAAAGATTTAAATTTTTGGATAGGATTCAAGCCTAATATCAAGATGAGTTATTTTATTAAAAGCATTTAAATAGAAACTAAAGAGTGGTTGGAAGCAGGGGGGCTATTTTAGAAGGAATTTGCTATAAACCTACTGCACAGAAGCTTTCTAAAATATTACCCTGTAAAAACCCCGTAATTCTCTTTATCTGCAATTTAATTACATTTCCCGTAGTGCCTGTGTCAGAACAGTTCACTTATTCTTGTTCTCTATTAACTCACACCTGCCCCAGGAAAGTAGAAGGTTCAACTGTTCACATTCAGAGTCATTTGTGTGTTATTCAGGATCTCACAAAAAAGGTCTAATGAGATACTGGAGAAGTAGGAATTGTGGGTCTCATACTGGTGATGGCTGTGAGATGGCAACATCTAAAACTGGTGCAAAGGCAGAGGGGAAAGTGGGGGCACTCCCATGATCCAGGGATTCGTCCCATCCAGTGTTAGTGATCCACAGTTTGTCCTGTTAGGGACTGCAGCAATCTCAGAATATCTGAATAACAGCAGAATCACCCAGAGCTGTGTGGATTGAACATTTTAGCGACCTCCTCCATCCCACCACGTGTGTGTTTGTGAGCGAGAGCTGAGGGATGCCCTGGGACTGTTATGAAAACCTTGCCACTTGTGACCCCCTGTGCTGCCCAGAGAGAACCTGGGGGCATGAAACAATGTATTAAACCAAAAATGACATGTTACAAGTTAAATTTGGCTTGAGTTTTGGGGCAAGGGCTGCAGCTGACTGTTATTTAACTCGGACAAGCCAGCCTGTGGTAACAGAGGCAGAGGATGAACCTCAACCTTTGACTGTGCTTTAGAGGAGATTTTGCTGGCCACAGTGTTTTTGCAGTGCTTGTCTTCTGATAACTGGAGATGTGATTAACCCCAGCCAGGATGACCTGGGCTTTGCCAGGGGAGGATGAGAGCAAGGCAAACATTTCCAGTGCCACGCCAGGCTGTGAAGGAGGGGACCCAAGCTGATGGAGAGCTGGGATCTTTGCTGCAGTGCTGCTAATCCCTGTGTTTTTTCTAGGAGGTTTTGCAGGACTCTGCCTCTCCCCAGGGATGGTGCCTGGTGATAATGTGCTATCTCAAGGCATGTTTCCTGCTTATAGCACGAGGATGCCCGGGCCAGCACTGTTTTAGCAGAGAGGAAGGTGACTACAAGTTTCCAGGGAAATGGCAATGACTTGTTAAACCGCAGAGGACTTTTTTATTATTATAATTCTATTTCTTTCTGGGGTTTTGTGGGTTTTTTTTAGTCCATCAGCTTTGTCAAGATCAATAAAGCAATGGAGATCCCATGGTTGAGCTCTCAGTGAGCCTGTGACCCCCATCAGTGCCCGTGTGACACCGGGTGTTGTCACTGCTGGCTGAGCCCACAGCTGGGGGGGATATTGGTGCCATGGGTGAGGTTATTGTTACAGTCACCGTGCTGCCCTGGACATCCCATCCACGTTCTCTGGAGGATGGAGGTGAGTGCAGGAGGAAAAAGGGGGATTGGAGCCCATACAGTGGGGTGAGGGCACTGAGGGAACTTGCAGGGATGTGTAACCCCAGATGGATTCAGGGGGTCTGGACTTTTTGTCATCCCGTGCCCAGCAATAAGACCCTCCTTTGCTTTCTGCCAAAACCTCCCTCGGCCCCGCTGACCCCTGGGCTCTTCAGTGGAAACTCTCCCATCCCTCCTGTCCATGGCAACCCCTGCAGAGGAGCGATCTGAGGGCAGCAACCTTCCCCAAAGCTCCGGGGCGCCGCTCAGAGCGAGGCGGGCGGGTGCTTTATTCCGACACAGCGAGCGCTTTCGCAGGCATCCCCCCCTCCCCGCCCCCAGATGCTCCCCGGCAGCCTTTGGCATCCTCCGCCCGTGCGCGGCGGTCCCCCGGCCCCTCGCGGGGAGAAGCTGGGCTTCTGCTGCCAGGTGGGTGAGGCGGGGATGCGCTGGGATGCGCTGGGATGCGCTGGGATGCGCTGGGATGCGCTGGGCTCCCGAGCAGAGCCGGCGCTGGGCGCTCGGAGCCGGCTGCGCAGCCGGGCTGGGGCTGATGCGAGAGCGGCTCTGAGCTGCGCTGCTGCCGCTGCTGCCCGGGGAGAGGTGGGGAGGGGAGGGGAGGGGTGCCGAGGTGGGACTGTCACCCCGAGCAGGGGGCTGGCTCTGAAGAAGCCCGTTCTGCTCTCTCCCCAGAGCCTCTCTGACCGCGCTGTCGGCACAGACCCACCGGCAGAGAGGACAGGTCAAAGGCAGTGAGTATCTTTTTGTCGGTGTCTGTCTGTCTGCAGTGCCTCTGTGCTCGTTTTTTCCTGGCTTTCTCTGCATGTGAATGGATGGTCCTCATCTCCTGAAGCCCCTGAGAGATCTCGTGGTTTGCTGTTCTGTTTATTTGTTTGTTTGGTTTGTTTTTTAACCTTTGTGCTGCTTTTTCTTTTTTTTTTTTTTTTGTATTGGGATGGCTTCTTTATCTTTGCTCAGGTGGTTTGGTAACCTGAATGTCCTAATCACACCCCTCCCTTGCTGTCTCTCAAGCTGAAACCCCCAAAACACATCCATGGTGAGGCTGGTAATTCTCCTTGACCAGGTTCCTTCCACAGGAGGGGGAGGCAGGATGAAGGATGGAGGAGAGGAGGCAAAACCCCTCAGCAAGACCTTTATTGCAATTTACCAGACGCCACAGATTACATTTGAAAGTCATAACTGACTGGATTTGTTTGCAAACAGAGGGAACACCCATGGGTTCACAGCCGAGCAGAGGGATCACCTCCGTGGGAAATGTAGGTCCCAGCATCCCCTGAAGTCAGACAGACTTTGGGATCTCAGGGAAGTTGGGTGCTGCTCAGTGGTGCAGGTGGCTGCTGTGGGGGCTGAGTGGGTGGGAGTGGGGGCGAGCAGAAGGCTCTTTCATAACAGCACCCCAAAATTCAGGCTGCTGGAGGAGGCTGCAAGGGAGAGGGCAGATGGCTCCGCTTCCAGCTTGGAGCAGCAGTGGGAAAGAGAAGCAGGAGCTGCTGGACTCTAGGAAGTCATGTGCTGTGGCCCCACATGTGAGTGAGGCTGTTAATGAGGAAATTTAAAGGGGCTTAAGGAATTACAAGGATTGGTTTCAGTCAGAGCCCAGTGAAGCAGCCGGTCGGGGTGAGGATTAAGGAAATGCACTCACTGGCAATGCAGCGCAATCTCAGCTCCATTAATTTAGTGGGGAAGAGGCTTTGTGCGTTTTTAATGTAATCAGGTTTTAAGAGGGATGTTGCATTGGGCAGCCCAAGCTCCAGGGTCTGCCCAGGCCCCAGCAGAGCAGGGTCCTGACTCCTTGCACACCTCACAGCTCTCATCAGCTACTCGGGCTCCTCCTCGGTTGTTCCCAGTGACAACATGACATGGACGGGACCTGGAGCTTGGCAAATCAGAAATCTTTGCCTTTGCTCATTGTAGAAACCTTTTCTCTGTCCCCTGACTCTCCTGCCTGGTGGATCTCACCTTCACTCTCTGCTGATGTGAGTTGTCAACCAGTTGTTCCCCTGTGCCAAGGCTCATGAGGAACCCACCATCTCCTTCCCTCCTTTCCTCCTGTTTTGCAGGCTGTGCATCTCCTTGACTCCCCACAGGCTCCCACCACCCCAACGAGGCCTTGCTTGCTTTGAGTTATTTTTGTGTGAGTGCTTGGGCCTGTGGTGGTGGAAGGAGCAGCACCTGCAGATGCGTGAAGTCCTCCTGTTATTCTGTTTGCAGCGCCAGCTTTTCCATGATGCCTGGCCAGTAACATCAGCCATGACCTGGAGGGACAGGCACAAGAGGTAGTTTGGTCTTAGCGAGGTCAGCCCGGAGCTCTGCCCGTTGAGGAGAGACCTTCGGAGGTATTGGAGGATGAGTGGGATAATGCCAACTCCTGCTGCTCCCTGGTGAGCTGGGACACCAAACTCACACCGCTTTAGACCTGAAGCTGGACTTTACCTGCAGTCCTGGTCTTAGAAGGAAATGCTGTCTCTCCTCTGTGACCATCCCTCAACTCTCAACATCTTCCATTGAACAGTTGACTTTCCACACTAGGAGGCAAGGATCAAATGGGTTGAGGACAACTGGCCCTTCTTGGCTTTGGCAAAGAGGATTCTTTGGTGTATTTTTAAGTGCCAGGACATGAAACAGTAAATCCCTTCTTCCTGCACTCCTGCCTCCTGCAAGCAGCCCCGACTGCGGTCCAAGCCAGCCAGTTAAAGGGTTAACCATAGCTGGATGCCTGAATGGCTGCCTTACTGATCCCGAGGAGGTAACTGGAAAGACACAGTGCATCCCTCACCCCTGCCCACCCTGTCGCTGTCTGCCTCGTCCAGAAACCTTCAGCTCACTGCAGTGTCCCCTCTTCCCTCCTGCTCTTCCCTTGCCTCCCCACCTCCTGCAGACCCAATTTCTTCCCCCCTCTCTCTCTTTTTCTCCTGTGTCCTATCTTGGAAGTCCTCACCGAGAGAAGTGTGTTCCATGAGCAGCAACTCCCTGCTCTGCCCCCCGCCCGCTCTGATTCCCTGCTGCAGTCCCTTGATCTCAGGCACCACAGGGGAATCCGAGCAGCGCTGCAGTAACGCCTGTCACCTCTCGCTGTGAAATCCGTGAGCAAACAGAGTAGGGCACAGAAAGGTGGGGGTAGGAGGCATCTGCAGAGGGACCAGAAGGATCCTGTAGCGGGCTCGGTGTCCACTGGAGCACAGCTGGGAACGTGGCACTCCCTGTGCTCTCGTCTAGAGTTTGTGGAGTGCAGCATTCCCGGCCCACGGCCGTGGGGCCGTAGTTGGAGGCTGTGCAACAATTCCTGTGACTGAGGAGCTCCTGGTTTTTGTGCTTGTTAAACGCTGCGAGCTGCCTGTGCTGCACCAGGGAGACACTCGGTGCATTTAATTAACATTTAATTTGCTTTAAGATTACATTAAAATGTGCAATAATAGAAGCTCTCCGAAGGGCGGGAGGAGAAGGGGGAAACAGGCGCGCTACAGATTGGCTCAGGCACTGGTGCTGAAGTGTTCTGCAAGAATTACAGATGGAAAGGGGAAAAATGCTGTACTTGTGCAGCCACAGAAAGTATTCGGCATCTGTTTGGCAGCAGGGCTTGGAGAAGGGCTTTCAGCAGCTCCAAAGTAGGTCCAGCTGCTGAGAAGTGGAGACTGGGTGGCTAAATGTTCCTCCCATGGTCCTGAGGAGAGAATGGCCTGGTTTGATGTCCAGAGGAGATGCCCTAGGGCTGGAGAGGCAGATCACAGAGCCCATGCAAACCTATAAAACAGCCTCTACATGTTTTTGGGGAGGGGGTGATGCCAGAACCGTGCAGTTCACGTGTGTGTTCCCTTTCCCTGTCTCTCTGTCCCTGCCTATCCCGGGTTATGTAATGAAAGATGCTGCAGCTGCTGTCCCAGGAAGGGGCTGGGCAAGGACACCAGGGGCTGGCACAGGATCCGAGGCTCTGGGGCTGGGCTGAAATTTAGAGGAAAAAAGCAATAAAGCCATTTTCTGCCTGGGTAAGCGTGTCAGGAAACAGGCAGTTTGATTCTGCTTATGTAATCCTGAGTCTAAAGAAGCTGCTTGGGATCAATCCTGGCTGGGAACTCACGGTGCTGCAGCACCGGCTCACCTTTGCAGGTGCCTCACTACCCCTCTCCTTCCTCCTGCCCTCTCCTGCCCTCCACCTCTGGTATTTGTGCTGTTTCTGGTGCTGCTGGTGGTGACTGATTTCTTGTACTGCTGCCCTTTGCTCTCCTCCCACACCTGACCAGAGCAGGACTCTCCAAGAAACCATCCCAAAGCGCAGCCTTTCAAAGCCTTTTTGCCAGCCAAGGCAGCTGAATGCCTGGTGTGAGTGAGCCTTCAGCTGCTCTGGTGCTGTGTTCACCCTTAACATCTGCCTGGAGATATCTCAGAGTCCCTCTCACACATGAGGGAACCAAGGACACAGATCTGGCACAGAGCCACTGAACGTTTTTTTTTTGGGTTTGTGTTTTATTTTTTTTCTTTTGCCAAGCTGGCTAGACTTATAATCATCCTCTTCTTTGGTTTTCCCCTGCTAACACCCCTGCTTCCCCACCTCGACCACAGGAACAGAGGGATGAGGACTCGCCTGGGCTGCCTGTCTCACAAATCAGACTCATATAATGATTTCACAGCTATTCTTCCGGACAAGCCCAACCGGGCTTTGAAGTGAGTATAGCTGCAGCATCCCACCCCAACCCCACTCCTGCCCTTCCCCTCCACCCTCACCTCCCTTCCCCAGTATTGTCTTCCTTTTGTTGTACTTTGTATGAGCTGTGACTGCTTCCACGAGGAAAACAAACCCTCACTGATCCAGCAGGAGCAGCCTCAGGAAACTCCTGGATCTTTGACACGAGCTCTGCCGTGAGACAGGACATGCTCACAGTCCCCACTGCTGTGTGTGGGACATGTCTGCACCTAGATGGGGATGTAATTTACACCTCTGTCATCACAAATCAAAGCCTGAGCAGTTGCCTTGGTGGAAGAGGTGACCAGAAATTTCAGGTCATCTTCAGCTCAGCCTTGTATTTAACACTGCCAACATTTGAGTGATGGTTTGCACAATGCTTGAGGGAGATGCTTCAAACCCTCCAGAGTCCTGATTTGTGACATGTGTGATGGGACTCATCTGTTCACAAGTCCCTGCTTACACCTGAACTAAGATCTGTCCTTCCCCTGAAAGGCAAGCGAGAGGAATAAACACTTCTGCAGGGTTGAGTTTCATTTCACCTGACTTTTGGCTTTTACAATGTAAATGTCTGCATCTGAGCTTGTTCCCTGGGCCTCTGCTTAGAGTCAGTGAGGAAAAATTGGTCCCTTTTTGGGTATGATTCATCTGGCCTATTTTACCTGCCTGCCTGGGGATGTGAGATGAGCAGAGTCCCTGCAGGTCCCTTGGTATCTCCTCACTGATTCCAAAGGAAGCCCAGGGTCGTTCAGATCAGTTCCACACTCTAGATCTCCAAAATCAGGTGAGAAGAATCCCAGCCTTCCTCGGTGTCCTCATCAAACAGCTCCACATGGGATGAGCTGCTGTGGGTTGTCTGTAACTTGCACCTTCCTTTCCTTACAGAAGACTGTCAACAGAAGAAGCGACAAGATGGGCAGACTCTTTTGATGTCCTTTTGTCCCATAAATGTAAGTAGAGATAAAATTCTACCCTTTTTTTCCCTCCTCTGCCCTTAACCCCTGTCCAGGGACGTGGTCCCTCAGGAGCCACTGAACGCCAGCAGTCACCGTCCTTTACAGGCAGGGAAAAAAAAGTTTTGTGTGTTCCCTTCACATTTTTGCTTCTGACCACAAGGAAAACCACAACTGCTAAAACCATCAGCCCAAGGTGCTGCCTTTTCCAGCTCAGTACCCTTGACCAGCTTGCCCTGTGGCAGAGGAATCACTCATGGTGCCCCTGAGCAGAGCCTGATTTGCAGCAAACCCAAAAATTTCACATCCAGAGACCTTTTCCCAACCTATAATCAGCACCTCCTGCTCTGTTCAATCCTGTGAGTTCTGTTCAGCAAATATTGCTCTGCTTCACCAGCATTTTCATGCTGAGAAATTATAAACAAAGCAAAGTTCCCAGTATGGGTTCATTCATGGGCTTCTATTGGAGAATAAAACCCGAACGAGTTGAGGTTGGTGAAAAGTCAACGTGGGTGCTGAACTGTTTTATGGCAATAAGGAGCTGTCTGGCTTGCTTAGAGACTCAGGTTTCCCTTACATTTTAAAATGCAAGTGTAGAATTATATTATTAAGTGAAGGGTAATTTTGCTAGGTTTCTACTGAGATGACAACAGCTTTGGCAGGGAATTAAGTGACAACTTTCAACAGGCTGGCTGACCAAGGCAGGAAAAGCAGGATGTAATTTTAGCAGCAGTATCTAGTTGAGATCATTGCTCTTGCAGCCAATAGGGGAAAAAATATATGGTGTAGCTGGGTATGGCTAAAAAGGAACATTTCTTTTGTGGAAATTCAGAACAAGATGGGGAAAATACACTAAGGAGATTATAGGGTACCTGGGGGATGGAGAGAGGGGAGGGCAGGATATTCACATCCCTGTTATCATCCTGAACTCAAACCTGTTTCTTCTTCATCTGTGTAAAAGTAGGAATTTTCTTTATTAGACTGCAGAAGAAGCACTTGGATTAAAAACCCCAGTGAATTTACCCACCTATGTCCTGATGTTATACAGATTCTTCCCTCTTCAGCTGGCTACTGCAAAAATCCTTAATCAAACCTTAGTTCAATTATTTTGTCCAGCAGACTCCACAAGGGTGTCTGGTTTTATTAATAAATTAGCCTTACAGAGTGATAAATGAATTATCAAGACCTTTCCCATCTCTTAGAATGGAAAGTAATTCTGATAACTCTCTGGCACTAATGAAAAATATTCAGTTTCTAATGAAAAATATTCAGTTCCTAATAGCAACAGAAGGTGATCTTTAAAATTTAAATTAATCTTTTTTTATCAGCAGTCACGGTGACATTGCCTGGTGATTGGTGACAAAAAAAAATTGTTGTTTAATAAACTACTTTCTAAAGGAATGTTTTATAACTGTTCTGCACCTGAAGTTTCTGGAATTGCCAGCCTGGCAGTCAAGGGTTATAATAATGCAAATACAAAAAGTTCTGTTGAAACAGAAATGTTATTTTAGTTACACTGGTTTAAAGGAGAGAAGAGCACGTACTCATGGAATTAATTATATTGTACGAGTTGCATTTTTGCTCTTAGGATGTGCTGATATTAGACAGGTAAGGGAGCTTTGTACCTTACACTGGCCAAAATCTTGGAGTAAATAAAGCTGTGCCTGGCCTGCTGGCATCTGTCTGTAGGGAAGCTGCCAGCAAAAATTCTGGTTTTATTGCCAAGAGGAGGACAGAACTGTCCCAGTCTAATGTCCCTGTGGCTGCTCAGGTGAACAGCATTAGCCAGGGAAAATTGGAATTCATGCTTGGGGGCACGGGCTAAGCACCAGCTGGGCTTGGGGACAATTCCCCCCAGGGCTCACAGCATCAGCAGGTAGAGAACTTCTGCTTGACACATCAGCCAGAAACGGTTCACTAGATGGACAGTTCATTTATTTTGGAAAGGGGATTGTGATTTCAGGGGATTGTGTGGTGCTTTCTGCTGCAGTCAGATGGTTTTGGTCCCTTCCAGCCAAACTGTTCTCCCGGGAAAATAAACCCCAAAGTGCTGGAGCAGGGCTCAGGAACTGGATGGAGCAGCTGGAAATGGGGCAAACCTTGTAGGCAATATTGCAAGGGGTTGGACAAGTGGCAAAATTGCTCCAAGGAGCAAGAATGTGGATAAGAACTCTCTAAGAGGCTCTCCAAAGTGCCTGGCTGAGCAGGATGCCCTGGCACACAGAGGAGGCTCACAGGGCTGCAGTACTTTGTGAGACAGGAAAAACTCTTCTTCCCCTTCCTATTTTCATGAATCTCCAAAAGGTTTCTAAATGGAAGTGACCTGAGGAGGCTTCATGCCTTAAACAGATTCCATGGAGGGTGTCACTGTGCCAGGCTGGCTGGGGATTTGAGCCACCTGGTCCTGTGGGATGTGCCCCTGCCCGTGGCAGAGGGGTTGGAATGAGGTGATTTTTAAAGTCCCTTCCAGCCCAAACCATTCTGTGATTCTGTGATCACCTTTGCCAGACATCCCTTGAAGTGTGATGGCCCTGGGGAGCTCTCCCTGATCTCCCCTCACCCTTCCAGTGAATGAATGACAGAGCAGGTAATGTTTGATCCTGACCGTGAGAGGGGTATTGAAATCCCTTGGGATTTGAAGCAACTGTTTTGTCTTGGGAGATTTCCAACCTGGGTAATGCCCCTCTGCATAGAGTGCTCTGATTTAGATTAATTCTCTGAACCATTCAAAGGACGATTTGTGTTGACTTTAACAAGAGATTGTGAGTAGGAAATGCAGGAGGGCTCTCCCCACCTTGTTTCGTGCTGGCCCTGGGACACAATTCCCTGGTCCCTCCTGGAGTGAGCAGCGCTGAGCAGCAGGGACACAATTCTCTGATTCCTCCTGGAGTGAGCAGTGCTGAGCAGCAGGGACACAATTCCCTGATCCCTCCTGGAGTGAGCAGTGCTGAGCAGCAGGGACACAATTCCCTGGTCCCTCCTGGAGTGAGCAGTGCTGAGCAGCAGGGACACAATTCTCTGGTCCCTCCTGGTGTGAGCAGTGCTGAGCGAGAGGATGCAGCAGCTCCAGATGGATAGGTCAGTGCAATGATATCCTAATTGTTTTTGCTAATGGGTGAAACAAATCAACTCAGAAACCCTGGGGTCAGGCAGACAATCCCTATTTTACATCAGAGCCCTGTCTAAGCTCACTGCCAGACGCTAACCGTGTTCCCTGGGGTCAGGGCTTCTGAGCAAGCAACAGGAGAGGGGAGCCTGATGCTGCTCCTGTCAGGGAATTGAGGGAGTGAGAGGCAGACCGTGTGCAGCGCTTCCTCCGGTGCCCAGGGAGAAAAAGCAGCGTTTTGAACACGCTGGATTTTGGCATCTTCTCTCATTTTGTGCCAGGGAAGCAAGCTCAGCGTGCTCCCCAGAGTGTGAGTACATGCGTGTGAGGAGCTGAGGAGTAATCCCCTCGCTGTGCCCGTGCCCAGGAGGCACAGGCTGCCCAGCCAGATGAGGATTTCTTTTGACAGGCTGCTGGAGGGAAATACAAGCAACAGCATGTCTCATTCTGCATCCCTCACGGGGCTGGACACATGGCTTATCATTTGTCCAGCATCCAGCAGGAAAATCTGTCCTCAACCCTTGGTTACTTCTCAACAAAGCATCCAACACCCGAAACCTTCGTGCTGAATTCCCACTTTTATCTCAAGGGTGATTTTTCTCAGGATTTTTTGTGATCTCTGTGCTCTTCCGCCCAAACTTTATTGTTGTTCTCCTCCTTCTGTTGTCTACACATTCCTTCACTTCCTACACAGCACAGGAATATCCCAACCCACTCCCAGCTCTTTCTAAGCCAGAAGAGCATTAGCATTGTGCTGATGACAGGCAGCTGAGATTAAGGGAAGCAGCAGTGAGAGCATGTTCGTGTGCTGTGCAGAGCAATTGTGACCTTGTCCCTCCAGCCCTGGGCCCACCATGTTCCATGGAGCCCATCCATCCATCCATCCATCCATCCATCCATCCATCCATCCATCCATCCATCCATCCATCCATCCATCCATCCATCCATCCATCCATCCATCCATCCATCCACCTTTACTCCCTTCATGAAGTCTGGTTGCTGAGAGGGTGAAACACGTGCATTAAATAAATGATTGTTGATTGCTTCCTTGCTCTGACAGTGGCAGGTGCTTGATTATTAAACTGTCTGATTTAGACCACCAATCTGGGCTCTTCCTCGTGTTGATGAAGCTTAGTTAAGACCTGTCTTGTGTTTTCTGCTCCTCACTTCAGTCCCTTCTTGCTGGAAAGGATGCACTCTCCATCTCCTGAATGGGATTTCAGGAGTTCCTGTCCTCACATGATCAGCGAACTGTCTGGCACTGTCCATTCATAAAACGCAAATTCCTGTCATTGCCTAGCCCTCAGGTGACCTGCAGGATCCTGAGTAATGTCTGAGCACTTGCACAATCCCTCCTGCCCATTCCTCAGCCAGTCTGAACAGAGAGCAGGGAATTTTGAAGTTTCTATTTATACTGCAAAAGTAAAATAGCAAACATCTGCTGGTTCTCCCTCAGACTCTCAATGTCCAGTAAAGAGCTCTGCTTCTTTGCCTTCAACTTGTCTGTTCCATCAGGATCCATTTCCTCCTTTGTCTTCAAGCAAAGGGCATGAGTCAAATTCCTGGATAATTCTCCTATAGTTGTCCTGAAGGGCTGTGCACCTACTCCAGCACATCCTGTCCTCCTGAGTGGTCCTGCCTTTGGGCCTCAGGTTAGAGATTATCTGCCTCTGCAGATTTCTAATCCTGCTTTTGATTTCTGTGCTTCCTCTGTAAAGCATCCCTTTGGAATTGCATGCTGAGATTTTTCAGGAGGTGAGATCTCCCTCCTGTTCATATCACACCAAACTCCAGTGGTGGTTGCTCTGGGAAAAAAGACATCCAGTTGGGTGGGATGAGCTTTGAAATGCTGATCATTCATGAGTGATCATTCCTTGAAAGCCTTCATGAAGGAGAGGAAGAGACTGAAGTCAATATCCAGGTCAAATTCCAGCCCAGGTGGTGGCAGTTCCCATGCCTAATTGTCCTCCTGCCCTTTCAATCAGACTTGTCATTGTTCCATGACAAACTTTTGGCAGTGATTCCCCAAACCCGGCTGTCAGCTGGAAAGGTTGGCAGGCAGTCAAGGGCTAAAGATGAAAACTATGGAAAACCAGGCAGTCAGGGATGACCTCTCCTGCATCCAAAGTGTCCCGTGCAAGGTCCTCACAGGTTCAGCCTCACCACCTGCAGCTCCTCGAAGGCTGTGAGGACTGCATGACAGCAGTGTATAAAAAAAGCAGAGAACAGCCAGACACTATTATTTATCCATTCACTGTCTAAACTTATTTCAGGATAAAAAGGAGCTGATTGACATGAGAGCAGGAGGCTGAGCTCATGGAAACCTCCTGGTCCCAGGGGAACCTGCTGCAACTGCTCTCTGGGGCAGGGCTGTGGCAAACGCCTTTCTCTCCTTGTCACTCACAACATTCCCTTCTTTTAGCAGATATTATATTTCTCAGGTATTTTATTTCTCAAGTATTATAATTTTCAGATATTATATTTTCCAGGTATTTTATTTCTTAGGTAGCATATTTTTCAGACATTATATTCTGAGTCAATGTCCTTTTGCAGACGTGGTGCTTCCATGCAACAATGCTATTCCTGCAAGTGATCCTCTGTCAGTGCTGTGGCTCTGGGGCTGTTGTAGAGGAAAAGAGAGGGAAAAAGACGAGGACAGAGACAGGGGAGCACAGCAGACACTGCAAACACATGGCAGTGTGCTTGGGTGCTGGAATATTTAATGTCAAGCATCCCAGGAGCTGATGATATATAACATGACATTGATCTTGAGGAACTGAAACTTTCCCCCTGTTTCATTTCTTCCTTTCTGAAAGCTGTCAGCCTGCAAAGGCTCCTTGCCCTGTTTTCCAGTCCTTCCCTTACTCTCACACAGGCCCTGTGAATTTTAGAGGCACTACGGGGGACACAGGTTCTGGAAAATGTTCTTGTGTCCCAGATTCCAGGAAGGGGAGCAGCTCTCCAACACCCCTCACCTTCACCATATTCCTCTACCCACGGAGATGCTCAGAGCAGCCACGGGCAGGGTGATCCTGACAGGTGCCCTGCTCCTTTGGCATTCTGCTCTGCTGGTTCCCCTGGGGCTGATGTCACAATATTGCCCCAGGCTTGGAGCCACAATCTGCCATGTCACTTGGACAAGAGGCTCAGTTTTTGTCTACCCCAGCAGTGCAAAACCCTGATCTCCTCCTAAGATTGCTTGAATGAAGAAGTGTCAGGAGGAGCTGGAATAATGCAGCTATTTCTGGGGCTGACAGCAGGAGGGAGCATGGCTGGGATGGGATGGATCCGTTTTTATTGCTGATAGCAGACTGCTTATGGAGCAGTCAGTGCAAAAAAAAAACAAACCCTAATGAAGGAGCTTTGAGGAGAATAGAGCAGGGAGATTTGGCCTCTAATTTGGGCTTGTCTGGCCTGATATATCTTCTGCCTTTCCCTCTGAGGATCTGGGCAGACATCTCCTCTGACTGACACACAGGCAGAAATAGGATTGTTTGTTGCTGTTCAATACCCAGGGCCACTGCTTAGGGCTTGAGGCTTCAGCAGGAGCTGGAAAAGATCTCCATTCCCTAAGTTATTACCAGAAACAAGGGGGAAGGAAGAAGTTTAGGACATGGAAGGGAGATGCAGGGCAGTGTTACATTGCTATAGATCTGTGGTACACAGAGCATATAGATTTCTACAACATATAGACAGCATATAAATAGCACATGTATTTAGCATGTAGATAGCATATACAGCATACAGAAAGAACTGCCTGAATAGCCTGTTTGAGAAAATGTTAGGATTATCCACAGGGATCTGGACAAGCTTCAAGAGAAGTGAGTTCATGGAAATCTCATGTGGTTTAACAAGACCAAGTGCAAGGTGCTGCACCTACATTGTCCCCAGTATCAATCCAGGCTGGGGGATGAACAGATCAAGAGCAGCCCTGCCCAGAAGGACTTGAGGATGCTCTTGGATGAGAGGCTGGACATGCCCTGTCCTTCATCCTTCTGAGGAATCTGACCTCACCAGGCCTGTCCCAAATTCCATCAATATTTTTAGACAGTTGCTTGGAAGTAGCCAATGCTGACTCAAGAGTTTTCCAGTCATGAACTACAAAAACCTGGACTCTATTGCACAAGACCAGGAAGAGTTAGAAACACGTTACTGGGGGAAAAAACCAAACCAAAACAAACCAAAAACAAAAAAAGAGGAGCTAAATTTATCCTGAGGAGAAAGGGTATGTGTGAAGCCTTCAGCTACTTCAACTCCACTGGTGCCGTTCAGGGAAAGGAAATAAAAAACAATGACTGTGTCCATAAATAGGCCCAGGCAGGGGTTTAAGAGGACACAGATTGCCTAATAAATCTTTCCATATTTCTAATCTGCCCCGGCTGACTCAGATTGCATTACTGAAATGTCACAATTGCTGAGCATTAGCAAGTGATAAGCGCACTTTCACCACCGACCAGACAAGCCGTAATTAGGCCCAGTCCTTTCCCTCTCCTCTTTATTGGAGCTGTAACAGACTCTCCGAGAGCTTTCCTCTGTTTAAATAAGAACTAAAAATGGCACAAGGCAATAAAGCAAAATGACAGAAAACATAGGAGACAAGTCCACAGCAGCCATGTTATATTAAAGGTTTTTCTTAGTGGCAGACAGGGCGTTATAAAGTGTCGCATTAGTTGAAGCTTGATAATTTCTTGAGTAACTTTCCAAAGGGTCCCAGTCCTGAGGAAAGCCTTTTGCCACATGAACTGGAAAACACTTTTTCAGAGTTATGTTTGGCTCTGTGGCAGCTCACATCAGTGGCAGCTCTGATCAGTGGTGTAAGTTACGGACACATCCCGGCATTGCGGAACTTGGGAGAAAAACCAAATGGTCTTTGTTAGGCAGGGGAGGATGGAAGGATGCCTGTGAAAGGAACAGCTCCCCGCCTTCTCCCTCCTCCCCTTGTAACTGCCTGTGTCTCTCTGGCAGACGGGCTGGCAGCTTTCCGTGCTTTCCTGAAGACGGAGTTCAGCGAGGAGAACCTGGAGTTCTGGCTGGCCTGCGAGGACTTCAAGAAGACGCGCTCGGCGGCCAAGCTGGCCTCCAAGGCCCAGCGCATCTTCGAGGAGTTCATCGACGTGCAGGCCCCTCGGGAGGTGGGTACCGAGCAGCCCGGGCTGGCACAGCACCCCACGGGCACCCCACAGGGCCACCACCCCGGCTGGGTGCTGTCCCCTCTCCCGTCCCTCTCAGGGAGAGGCTAAGGAGGGTGGCAATGCCACCCCGCCTGCTCCAGCTGCCTCTGCTCACCGTGACTCATCCCAGCAGCTTTGGCGATGCTAAATTAGTCACAGCCACGCTGGCAACCTCAACCTACATTTGCTGACCTCGCCGAGCTCCCCAGGAGCATTTCAGCATGCTCCACTCGTTCACTATCAGCCCTCGAGCAGGCTGTTGGGCACATTCCTCTGGGACACTTTGCACAGGACCATCCCACCCATGAGTAACTTGTTGACTCCCGAGGGAGGAGAGTTCCTCTGACTAACTCCCGCTCACTCAGATGTCCCAAAAGATGAGAACAATAACTCTGAGCTGAACAAGTAAATGCAGTCACAACCCAGAGCCTGGGATTGTTAAATCCTCTCTCAAGCACTTGGCAGGCTGATGGCATTGTCAGACCCTGTGTCGTGACAGTGCTGGGTTGTGTTGCTGCAATCACAGCATGGCCAGGGGGGCTCTTACTGCACCCAGCCCCTCTTGCACTGCACAGGTGCCTGTCAGGGACCCCCAAAAGGGCTCATTTTACTCCCTCTCCCAGCTAGGAAGGCCATTCCCATGGATCTAGGAAGGACCCAGATCCACACTGAGGTGTGTCTTGATGCCCACTGCACTCCTTGAGAGTTTTCCCACTGTTATTTGGGAAGCCGGATGAAATTTTAAGGAGTGGAAGGCTGATTTTTGATTAGAAGTGGGAATGCAGGTAGGATAGGGTCATTCCTACAATTTGGTCCTGTGGTGAAGTTTCCTGAGCACTGTTACATAATTTTGGCACACTTAGAATATGAAATTATTAAGCAAATGCAGAGAGCTAATCCCTACTGATGACATCCACGTTGAGATAGACAGCTTTACTTTCCAGGCTCCTTTAAGTTTGGACACTGAGTTAATAACAACAAATAGCATTTTTTTCAGCCATTTTTTCTTCCAGACAATAACCCTAAAAAAAAAAATGCTGATTACTCCGCTAGGGAAGGAAAGCAGGAAAACTCCATTGGCTGGCTTTGCAAAGAAATGTCAGTCATAACATTATAGGGTGGTTTATTTTCTCAAGCCTCTCCTCCAGATAATTGTAAAGTGAAGCTGCTATGGGAAAAATCAAACAATTTATTTTAGATCAACAGAGTTTAGAAACATTTAATAAGAATGTACTAATGGTTTAAACTCAGTTAAAAGTTCATTCACCCATCTATTGGGCATGTGGTGAAGAATAGAGGGAGCAGGAGAGAGGTTAGGCTGAGCCAGCAGTTTTAGGTGATGTGCTTCCTAAGAGTCTGAATAAAAGTAATTTGATTTCAGAAGTGCTCAGATCACTATAAATCCAGCTTCCCCAGGCCTGGTGCAGGATTCACAGCCCTGGATCACTAACCCCCCCCCAGAGCTGTGGGGCCATGGACGAGGGCAGGGCCTTGGTTCTGCTGCTGTTTCACAGCCATGGCTGAGAGGGGATGTGCCATTTGGAGGAGGCCAGCTGGACACTCAGTGCCAAACTCTCTTCTGCTGCTTTCCCCAGGTGAACATAGACTTCCAGACACGGGAGCTGACGAGAAGAAATGTGCAGGAGCCCTCCCTCTCTTGCTTTGACCAAGCTCAGGGGAAGGTGCACAGCCTGATGGAGAAAGACTCGTACCCCAGGTTCCTGAGATCCAAAATTTACACAGACCTGCTGTCTCAGACCCAGAGGAGGCTCAGCTAGAGCAGCGATGGGGCCCTCAGAAACCACGTGCTTCCCACAACAGCCAAAACCCATGTCTAAATGTGAAACTTTCTTGGTGTTAAAAGCAGTGGGAATGGGAAATGAGGGAGAAGGGACAGAGAAACCTTCCAGAGAGTGATCCAGGCATGGTATTAAGACTCTTTGACTTTCTGTGAATTTTTTTTTTTTGGTTAGCAGTAGCACCTTGCAGTCACTGCCTCTCTAGCAAAAACCCACAACCCTCTCGAGTCATGGGGTCATCTGTGGGCAAGGCAGGTTTCCTTTAAAATTGCTGGGTTGGTTTGTGTGTAAATAGCACCTTTCCATCCTTCCACCCATCTCCCTCTCTCTCACCTCTCCCTTGTGCTTGGAAGGGCCCCAAGGGCACTTCTGACACTTGTGAAGCCACATCCAGCCCATGTCTCACACGTTGGCTGCTGGGGTCTGGACCCAGAGACCGAGGGGAGGGAGAGAGGAGACAAAGGATTCATTCCCTTTCCTGGAGTGGAAACCATGAGCAAACTCAGCTCACCTCCCCACCTTGTTTGCACACCTTATGACATGGCTGCTACCTTGTCACTGCCCCTTTTCCTTCAGGGATGGAGACTCAGAGGATTCTCCACAGGACTGTCGAGGAGCTGAGTTTTCCTTGTGAGGAAGGTAATCCCAAAATCTCTCACTAGGCCTGGGTAGGCAAGTCTTGTAACGTGAATGATTGTTTTTCATGGCTATTATTTATTTGTGTGGTAGTTCAGCCTCAGGGCCCCAGTCGTCATTCAGGCTCTGTTGTGCTGGGCACTGGACCAAAACCTTGCACAAAGGGGCTCCTGGCTGCCACAGGCTCGGTGGCTCCTCAGGAATGACCTCTTGGGAGAGAGTGGAGAGAAGGAATGTCCCCTCTGCCCCTTGCTGAGGTGTGAAAAAGCACAAGACCTGTCTGCCACAGCAGATGGCATTTTTCATGTGGTACCCGGCCAGAGCGTGGCAACACGAAAATCACATTTCTATTTTTGTTATTTCCTCATTACTGACTGTTCCTACTCACCCATTGTCCACTGTGGGTTCAGTGCCCTGCAAAGAACTCCCCAGCACACAGACCCTGCTGCAGGGTGTCTGCTTCCAGTGGGACACAGGGAGTGTGGAGTGGGCAGGATGGGTGTCTGGGTGTGCAGAGGGGTGTGAGGTGCTCTTTGGCCCCATTCCCATAGCCTGGATGGCCGCTGCAGGAGAAGGCTCTGTGCAGATGTCAGGGGTGTAGCACCTCCTGTGTGCTGGGCAATAATTCCTAGCGTCTGATGGCCCCATTTCCATGGCATTGCTGTTCCAGCTTGGCAGATTCTTGCAATATTTTTGAGGGGACAAGCAGACAGCCTGTCTATGGATTTGAGCTGACAGACCAGAGGTCTGTTTTCTTAATTTAATGAAAGCCTGGAAAGTGACCCCAAGGATCACTTCTCTCAGTCATCCCCAGATCAGAGGCTGTAAACCTCTGCTCCAGCCAAGGGTGGTGGGTGGGTTTGATACATCAGAAATCTGCTGATAAAGACTTCGTGTAATGTGGTGTAAATGAGGTAGAATGAATTCTAAAGCCAAGCACAATGTGTTTGGAACAAGATAAAAAAAAAAGTCTGATTGGATATTAAAAAATACTGTCCATTAATTAAGTAGAAAACATCTTTTTGGGGCTTTTTGCAAGGACAATATGCAGGACAGTAGGACAAATAGGTTTAGGATCAAGATAGAGGTGATAACCATGCTGGGTTTATTCTAGAGGTGAATTCCTGTGGTCTCTAAGACACTGAGGTCTAAATACAGTGCAAATGCAAACTTTGTGTTCAGTAGGGAAACCTGCTTTTCAGTTGGTCAGCAGCAGAATCCTCCAGGTCTCTGGAAGGCAATCCCATCTCCAGTTCAATTTCTGTGAGGAATGGCCAGAAAGAGCAGAGTGACCCATCATTCCTGGCTGTCCTCTGCCCCTGCAAGGACACCTGGGGTTGGTGTGTGGTTACAGAGGTGGTGGCACCCTGCAGCCATGCCAGGCTCAGTGACACAGCCCCTGGAACTGCCAAGACCCCTCAGGGGACACAAAGCTCAAGGTCTGGACGTGGCAGTTTGACACAAACTTTTTGCTGCTTGCTCGAAAGGTGGGAGCAGTGAGGGACACCTGGAAAATGCTCGAGATCTGCCAAGGTTTATCCAAAGGCACCACATCACGCAGGATCTCAGTGTCCCAAAGCTTTATGGCAATCAAGGCACAGTGGGGCAGGTCTGGGGGACCTGTGTGGTGCGTGGAAGGAATCAGAGGTGGAAGCAAAGGACACAGAGCCACGCATCCAGTGGCTGTCCCTGGTGCTGTCTGGGCTGCAGGAAGGGGTCACATCACCTCCAGAGCCCCTGCCTGGGGAAGGGAGGGAAGAGAGCAAACCCAAGCATGCTGCACTGAAACACTCAGGGCTGGACCTGCAAGGGAGGATGGAAATCTTCCCTCTCTGGCTGGAGGATCTCCCCTTTCCCAGAAATGCTGTCTGCCACCCCTGTGTATCACAGGGCAGACTGGGATCTCCCTGAAGGCACAGGCTGCTTTTGCAGCTCCCTGTCCCATCTGGGTTGCCAAAAATTGATGCTTTGGGGTGGCTCCCTAGAACAGAGGCTGGACAGAGTTAAGAGGATAAAGTGGGTATTTATTGAAGGCCTTCAATAGATACACCTTGGGCAGTCAAAACCTCCCAGAGGCTACAGCCAAGATGGACAATGGTCACGAGTCTCTGACAATTACAAGTTTGGTGCATTTACATATCAGGGGTTAATCCTCCAATTACAGCTTCAGGAGAGGAAGTCATTACCCCCAGTTTGCTCCCCCCCAATTCACTTTTATTTATTTTTTTGAGGCCTGAGGCTGTAGGGTGTGTTTGGATCACAGACCCAGAGGGATTGTTTTGTCTAACTAAAACGTGAAGACAGTTAATTACACTTCATATGGAGTTTAGAGCTATTCCCTAATGCAGTACAGGATTTGAAAATGATAAAAGTTAAAATCCTAAGGCAACAGCCCCTGGTCCCAGTTTTACCCAGTAATCCCACTGCTGCCAGAGGGCAGCTCAGCTTCCCAGCACTGTGGTATCAAACATGTGCTGCAAGTGGTGAAGGGAGACCACTTTGTCTGGCCCTGCCTTCCTCCTTTCCACCCTCTTCTTGCCTCCACGTGCAAAAAGCATCCCAGAGCTGTCCAGGATGTGAGAGCCAGCAGCAGGAGGCTTTAGCAGTCACGGCTCTTAAAGAGAAGGCAGAAGGCCACAACAACTGCCTTGTGGCACTTCTCTCCAGACAGACCTGAGTGGACTCTTCTGAGTGAGCTTGGGTGGTGCTGACCTCCAGCGCCAGCTGAGGCACCCCAGACAAGGCTCTGCAGCACCTTGGGGAGGGTCACAGACACAGCCAGGCCAAGGGACACAGCAGGAACAAGATGCTTGTGTCAAGGAATGTGAGTGGGGACAATCCCCAGGCTCCCCTGGTGGCTACAAAGCCTGGTGCTGTTCAGAGTGTGGCTCCATCTCTCCACAAGATCCTCCAGCAGCGTTGGTGCTGCTGTCCTTTCACCTCACCTCAGAACTCATGGGAAAACTTCAAGATGGCCAACACCCTGTTAATCCAAGCTCCCTCCTTTCCCCCATCCACCTGGGGAATTGCTTGGAGCAGGGCACACCTGGGGACGCTGATGCAGGGAACAGGAGCTGGAGTCAGGCTGGCTGATGTAGGAGAAGCATTTTCTCCATTAAACTGGTGCCAGATAAGGCCTTCCATTGGGAACAGCATCCTAGAACACAGAGTGGAGCAGAAATATTGTCTGAGTCTACCATGGTTATTTTTGTTGCTGCTCTTGCAGTTTGTCTCTCTGGAAGGAAAGCAGACTAGTTATTTAAAGTAAAATTCTATTTTTCTTAAACAAGAAAATGGCACCAGCTGCTTCTTTTATGACAAATGCCGTTGTGAAGTAAATCAAAATAAGCAGCTTGTCGCTCTACCCCTTAAACCAGGGGCTGATCAAGGAAATAGTGACTGAGCCAAAGCTTTGGAAAGAGCTGAGTGGTGACTAATCCCCAGCAAGGACAAATATCCTATCCTTGATTCATCTCTTCCTGGTGTGAAAGGGATATTCACAACCTACAAACCCATTTCCCCTCTCCACAAGCACACGCCTCCAAAATTTTCCTCCTGTTTGGAGCAGTGTTAAAGTGTGCCATCACATAAAGAGAGGGGGAAAAAATTGGTTCACTCACCTCTTTTTGCTGGCACATACCAGCAGTCAGCTGCCAGGTAGTTTGATGGCAGAAGGGAAAAAGAGTTTGCAAATTTCCTTTCCCTTTTCTATGAGCTTCAGGTGGTGTTAACTCCAGGATCAGATGCAGAACTCTAATCTGTTTAAAGTTTCTCCTGCTTTGGTCCATCAGCCAGGCTTGGGATGATTTCCATCTCTTTCAGTGGACTCATTAATGCACCAAGGGGTCCCTGTTTTCCGTGCTGGGGAGGTGTGAAGGGCAAAGTCTTGTCAGTCTAAGCAGGGGAGGGGGAAATTGCTGTGTGTGTCTGGGGGTGTGGGTGGATGAGAATGCATGTGACTTCATCTGTATCTTATTTAGCGTCCTCTACTAGAGAAGCTTTTCTGAGACATAGATGTGCATGTTAAAATAGGAGAATTAGGCATAAATGATATAAACTGAGATCTTTAGCCAGTGTTGTGTTTGCCTCGTGTATAAGTCCGAGTAGTAGTAAGAGACGTAAAACTCTGCTAGGCTTCCAGTTACCCCTAAGAGCACACGTATCAAACTGAACTGAATGTTCACTGATAGACACAAAACCAAAATGTTTACAGCATTCAGAGCAATAGCAAAGCATACCTCATGCCAGTCTTGGAGTGCCTCTCACCCGTCAGTGCAAGCTCTCCCCTCCCTGGGGACCTCTGGCTTCTCCCTCCAAACCCCTCCCCTCCTTCTTTGCCCTGGTTGTCTTCCCTCCTCCTCTTCCTCCTCCTTGAAGCACTCCAAACCTTCCTGTCCACCAGCACTGTTTGTCCTCATCTGTCTGAGCCTGGGAGCTCCCTAATCTCCCCCTGTTTGCCTCTCCTCCATTCCCATCCATCCCTCCTTTCCTTCTTTGCCTTTCCCTTCCCCAGACATTTGTCTCTGGTCACACCATCTCCCTCCTACACGCCTCCTACTGCCACAGTAGAGCTCCTAGAAGCTCTTTCTTGCCCATTATATAAGAACAAAACCTTTCACATCATTTCTGCATTATCTTTCATCCCTGAGGCTGCTGCAGTTGTCTCCTTCCTTGGTGCTGTGCTCTCTCCAGCATCGTAGCATTATATCCCAAAACTGGAATTAAAGTTCATTTTGCTGCTAGACCAGAATGCTTCTCTCTACCACGCACCCCTTGGGCTTTGCAGAGGCGTGTCTTGTCCCCAAGTCTTTTGTCTTCCTTCTTTTTCTCCTTTTTCCATGCACGGTGCACACGCAGTGCTTGTGGCAGGGGCTGGCTAGGGTAGAGAGCAGCCGTGCTGGGGTCACTCACAGCTGGGCACCCCCGTGGCTCTCTGGTTTATAAAAATAGTCTCAATAAAGGTGTGTGGGTTGTATTTGCTCGGCAAAGTCAGTGATTGTGCTCTGTGCCTCCTCCTGGCTTTACAGGAGGACGTGTCTCTAATCTGAGACTGCGGTGAACTCAGCGGGAGTTCAGGGAACTGAGGCTGTGGGAGGGAGGTGGCAGAGGGGGATGAGTTGTTACCAAAAACATCCAACATTCCTGGCAAAAGGCACAGGAGAAAAGGCAATGCCTGCTTCTGGAGGGACCAGGGAGCTCTGAGGAGCAGCTGTGCTGTGAATTATTTGTCTCAAGTAGCCCCACACCTCCCAGTTTGCCTCACGTGCTGCGTGCCCCAGGCTGGCTCTGAGACATGACGGATGAGGAGCTGCTCAGCTCAGCTCTTCCAGTGTAGATAACAGCGTTATCCTGAAAGAAATGTCTTCATGTTGCTCTGTCAGTGCCTGCAGCCACCAACTGAAAAGCAGTGAGGGGAAGGAGGCTCCTTCTGCTGTGTTTTCTCCTGCAGACCTCTGTGGGACTGCAGGCAACGAAGAGAGCAGGGTTCAAGCACACCCTGGGGTAGATCCCCCTTCCTTAAGAACCATGATTGAAGATCTCATCTTCCTATAACCTCTCCCCCCAACTCCTCTGTGAGTTACCCAAATCAGAGCTCAGATTTGTCCTTAAGCTCCTTGGCACCTCCACCTTGGTGGGAGGGCGGTGTCCCCTTGAGGACCTCACTAGAACAAGCCCATGAGCCCAGTAAGGCTGCTTGAAATAACAGAGATGTCTCATTCCTCTGGAAATAAACTTGTGGGTGGCTCAGAAGAGACTGAGGACGGCTCTGCTGCACGCAGTGAACTCAGAAGTGAGCCACCAGGTAGAAAGCTCAGAACTGCTTCCCTCTGCCACTTTTTATTATCAAGAGATCTCCCTGCTGCAGCTGCCACCTCTGCGGTGTCCCGGCGTAGGGAGATGCCAGCAGGAGCAGGTCGGGCTGGCCATGCAGGCTCTTCAGTCTGATCCCTTCCCGCTCAGGGAGAGGCATGGGCTCAGCTCCCTGGGTTCCCCCTGCATTAGCTGCTTGTTTGCTCTGCTCCCCTTCCCTGGGAGGCTGGAGAAGCTCCTCAGCCACGCCACAAATCCCCCCGGTGACAGTGCCCCACCGAGTCGAGTCGTGTCACCACGTTGTGCAGTGTTACACCCGTTCTGTATAGACACCCTGAGGACGTAATAAACAGCCTGAGACTATTTGTTGTCTGCCTGAGTGTCTGGAAAGCTGCAATCCCAGGGATGGAGGGGTGTCTCCCAGCCAAATTGCTGGGGAGGAAGAGGATGGCAGAAGCTGTTTCTCCTCGGCCCCCAGTTTCACTGGTGCAGGCACACTGGATGAGGCGGCAGGCTGGGGATGTGTTGGCTCCAAGCTGCCGATGGCTCAGTGGGAGCAACTTAGAACCAGCCCCCCCTGAGGTCCAGTTTGGGGAGATGAGTAAGAAATGTGTCAGTAGGACCTGCAAGGAAGGAAAATCCCAAGAGCCTTCCAGGAGCACATTGCTGTCCTCCTCTGAGTACATCCCACTGCTGCCCGTGATGGATTCCCTGCTCCAAATCCCAAACCCTCACAGCCAGAGGTGGAAACAAGTGCTGAGCCTGCTCCCTGCACCAGGAGCAGCGGGGGGAGACACACAAAGAGCAAACAACAAATGAAGAGCTTTCTCTGGACCATAAAATACAACCCTGTGCTCCAGCAGGCAGCTCCCACCTGGGATCTCTGCTTGCTTCATCCTTATGGGATAGACCAGGGAGGGATGAGCAGGAGTAGGGTGAGAGTCACCAGCCAGTCATGGGCCAGTTTGGGGAGTCTGGAGGAGCCTGGGATTGCTGGGGAAGGGTCAGGCAGCAGCTGAGGGCAATCCTGGGTAGTGAGGGGGGAAGAGGAGGCATTAGGTTTCAGTGGGAAATTTCATGGTGGGAGATTTACCTCACAAACCACGTGGGCCTTCAGTGAGGAAGGGTTGAGCATCTCCTGAGCAGGTCTGGCCAGCAGGAAGAGCAGTGACCTGGATCTCATCTGGCTCTGGGCACACTGAGGGCTCTCGCCTCGCCTGGTGCACAACCCACTCTCCCTGCCAAAGGTGAGTGTTTGCTCTGTGGTCTGCACAGGGTTGAGTCTAAAAGCAAAACTTAAATGGGCTTGTTTGCCTCTGGAAATGGGTGTAGTGGAATTTATCAGTCCCTCCGGCTTCTTTCTATCCCCCTTAATTTTTCCCCTAAATCCCTTTTCTACTGTTTTTCCTCTTCATCTGCTGCTTCTTCCCTCAGCCTGTCTCTGAGCCAAACCAATTTGAATGCATCCAAGGAAGGATCTGCCATTAGTGCTGCTCTGTCTCTCCTCTTAGTTAGGATATATTTAGCCAGCATCTTTTAGCTTTTTTTCCTGGCTGTTCAGTGGCTTTAAAAAGCAGGTGCTGGGAACGGAAAGAGAAGATTAAAAGTACCTGCTGTCAGCTACCTCTCCCTGTGCAGCTGTGCAAAGCGAGCACGTGGGCAGAGTGGATAACAGCTGCCCCTCGAAAACCTCATTTCTAATTCTAATTATTATTTTTTTTATTATTATTATTATTATTTCAATAATCTCTTTCCGCACTGCTACGAATTTCCAGAGCAGCTATTTCCTCCCGAGCTGCACGTGAACGTGGAGTGCTGGGAATCCATCAAACGCCTTGTGGGTGAGGGTGAGGGATCCTGCAGGGGCAGCTGGATGTCCTGGGACAGGCTGGAGCCAGGCTCACCTGCAGCCACACAGATATGGTGACCCACAGCCACCTCTGCCTGTCCCTGTCCCATGAGCTGTGCCCATGGCCGAGACCCAGCTGCAATGTGGCTACTCAGAGACCACTTGCAAATAAACACCTGGCTGCTCTCTCAGCCTTGGCAGCTTCTCTGCTCATCCCTGGCACCATCATAGAATCTCTCAGGTTGGAAAAGACCTCTGAGGTCATTAGGTCTAACCATTGACACAGCACTGCCATGCCCACCACTAAACCCCCTCCCCATCACTGCACCCCTGCCTGCACAGCACCAGCCTCCATCCTATTCCCACCTCCTTGGATAACTTCCCTCCTTAAAGACATCCAGAGCTTATCAACAGCTTGCAGGTGGAGGAGGGGGCTATGCAACATGAGCAGGGCCTTTAAACCTCTTGTTTCTGCTCCTTTGCATTCAGCACCTCCCTGATTTCATGGCAGGCTCTACTGGAGTGCCTTCAGGTTTGACCATTCCTGGTTCCCCACTGGCTTAGGAGAAATCTGGGACAGGCTCCTTGGAGAACCTGCCTGGTGATGCAGTGAGACCCCAACAGCACAGCTCGCCCTGGCTTTTCCCCTCTTCCTTCCCCCTGCCTTTCTAATCTATTTCTGTATCTTCTCCTTATATTTTATAAAAATACAAAAACGCCGCTGCCAGAAATTCTCCTCAGAGCTTGGCTGTGCATTGGGGCACATATACAAAGGCACTTTGCACCCTGTCACCAAACCCTTTTTTTCCTATTCCCCACTCCATTTCTCTAGTTTGGGGCTGAAACCTTTGTTTTTGTGTTTCCCAAAGTTGCTGACACTTTGCAAATACCACCCCAGAAACACCAGCAGCAGTCCCTGGGGCTGATGGGGTGGGTGTGTTTTGCTGCTGAGGGTGAAGCCAGCCAGGGGCTGTGTTCCCAAAAACGCTGGCCAAGGGTGGCTCTGGGTGCCTTCTCAGCCCAGCCACCTCCCAGCCTCAGCAGGCAGCAGAGCACCTGCCTGGGCTGCCGGGACCTTCCTGCTGGAAATGAGACCGGTCCCCACGGACGGGAGCTGGATTGCTGCTGGCACGGTTCTGGGAAGGGAGCCTGGCCCCAGGCGTTGCGACACAGATGAGTTTTTTTGTATTCCAAAACAAGGGCTGATAATGGAGGCAACGGAGCCGGAGCCGCGGGAGGCTGCTAAGCTAAATGAGACAGGAAGGACGTAATTAAATTAGATACAGAGCAGCATGAAGACATCTGAGTACACAGACAGGGTGGGCTGAGAGGCTATTGCATAACCTGGGAAGAGCTCTGCAATATGAAATATCTCACCTAGTGCAGCCCGTGCTGGCCAGCTGCCTGTCCTTGAACAGCCCCTGGGAGGGGAGAGGCAGGAAAGCTGCCCGAGGGAGCAGAGGGCTCAGCTGGTGGCTGTGGCACAGTGGGCAGAGGGTCTGTCCCAGCCTTGGTGAGGAGGGCTTTGCTGGAACAGCCCAACCCCTCTCCTGTGCCTGGGCTCAGAGCTGCACACGTGGATCTGGCACTGTCCTGTGTCCCAGAGCCACGTTCTGGATCAAACAGCCCGGGCTGAGCTTGGCATTGCCCGTGGCTTTGTGCCTCTCCTGGCTGAGCTGCTGTGGGGCCCAGAAAGAAACAGCCTCTGACTGACTCCTTCCCTTCCCTGGGGTTGGTCAGGGCTCTCTCTCTCTCTCCCCCACCATGGGCAGTTCCTCAACTCTGCTTCACTCCCAGCTTGGCCTCACCTGAGCCCAGAGCTTCAAAAGCTGCCACAGGGGACAAGGTAAAACCACACACACACACTTGTCCAATGCACTTTATTTCTCTGGGGGAAAGCAGCAGAGAGACAGGGCCTGAAGCAAAGAGGGGGGCCAGCAGGCTGTAATCTCAAGGCAGAGACGAGCAGAGTTTCTCTGCTCTGGCCCACATCCCTCATACTCCTCACCAGTTGCTGTTGCTGCCATCCCAGCTGTGTTTTTGCCATAGTTACATTTGCCTGGCTGCTTCCAGCAGCACGTGGCTCCCAGCACAGTGGCTGTGCCAGGCACCATGGAGTTGCAGCCAGAAATCATCTGTCCCGTGTGCCTGCAACACGTGCCCAGGCTCCTGCAGGTTTTCCTCTTGGCATGACCTGCTCAGACCGTGCCTCCAACACCAGGGAGAGTTACCAGAGCATCCTGTGGCTTTGCAGACCTGCAGGTGGGAGGATGGGCTGCAGTTCTAGAGGGGAATGGGACAGAGGTGAACGTTTCCACAGCATTTATGTGGAAAAGCAGGGAGGAGATGGAGATGTAGGTGATGAGGAGAAGGGGCGTTGCCACCCTAAACCTTCTAGTCACCTGCTGCAGCTGGGAGGTGAGTGCCAACCTACTTTAGCAGGATCTCCAGATCTCCTTTCCAACCCTGGAGCAGCTGAGTGTGGCCTCCCCTGTGGGTGTCAGGACCCTGTGGCCATGTGGCACTGCTGCTGTGACACCAGTGCTCCCAGCATGGTGCTGAACTCGGGCTGGTGTGGCTAAGCACTTCCAAAACTGATACCAAGCACTGCCCACGCTGTGGGTGCACACAGACCTTCTCAGCAGTTGTACAGGCAAAGGCAACCTTACAGCCCTCTCTCCTTTACTCTTCTATTTCTTTCCTTAAGTCCACATGAAGGATCACAGCTCTAATCATGGTTTTAAGGCACAGAGAAGACATGAGTAAGAGCTCCGTGTAGCTCCAGCCATTTATCTGTCGCTGAATATCTGCTAACCAAGAAGGCCTAAACTGGATTATTTGAGTGAAAAACTCCAGAGCCATCAGGAAAGGGGCTGCTCTTATATTAGAGCTGAGACAAGAGCTAAAAGTGTGTGTTCAGTAATCAGTCCTGCTGCATCTTTCCTGCCTGTCCATGGACAAGACCATTCTGTGTTTTTTTCTAAGTGGTGAGAGGAAGACAAGACTCTGCTGCTCAATAGGGCTGAGGTGCCTCACGCTCCTCCCAAAGTCTCCCATCCTGATATCCTCATGCTCCTGCTCTCAAAGACAGCTTGAGAGGAGCCTTTCTGCCTGGCCCAGGGCCGAGATGGCTTCGTGCTGCCACTCTCCTGGCACAGTTCATCTCTCCTGGGAAAGATGCTCTGGCAATGTGCTGCGTGTGATGAATGCAGGCAGCAAGGGTAGGAGACAACTTGAGCTCTGGAAAAATGTCTGAGCTGGGAATAGCAGGCAGGAAAGGAGAGGATGAGGAGTGGAAGTGGCAGCTGTGGCCTTGTGCTTGGCTGGCCATGAGCAGGGGGGTTTAGGGTCACTCCCTTCCAGAGCTGCTGAGCTGGGGAATTGCAGGGAGGGCAGCTTTGGGATCCTGTGTGAGCCTGACCTCACCAGAGGGGACCTGTTGGTTCTCATGGCTCTTGTAGCACCAGGCTCTGTGGTTTGCTGATGTGCACTGGTTTAACCCTTTCTCTTCACCCTTCTCTTTTGCTGGCTCAGCCCTTCCCCTCCAGTTTCCGACCTCTCCCCGGCTTTTAATCTCCTTTCAATTTTCAGGTCTCACCAGGATCCTCCACGATCAGATGCTTCCCCAGGTTTTGGCTCTCTTTGATGTGCATCCCTTCTCTTCCCTTCTCTCACCACACACCCAGCAGGGAATTCGTGATGAAGAAGTGCAACTTCGGGGCCAGACATTGTCCTTACATATTCCAGCTGTGAAGTGGCAGTGCCATTAAGAGGGAAGCGGAAACATTACACCCTTCTGCTCCATCTGTGTCACATCGCCCCAGGCAGCACAAACCCTCCTGACCCTGCTGGGGGCTGGCACCCCCTGCTTAAACCACTCGGGCAGAGCCTGCTGCTGCCGTGCTGGAGATGTGGGGAGGTTTGGAAGCCCTCGGGCAGCGGGATGGAGCAGCAGGATGGAGCTGACGACTCTCGCCGAGCGCTACAGCGTCTGTCCTGTCCCCCGCGCTCCCACACGCCGGTGGTTACTCAGCAGGCTCCACACGTCGGTGGAAACGAGCCTGTTTTTTCCTGTTCTCGAGGAAGCAGCTATGACTGTGATGCCCAAGGACGAGCCTGGGCCTCCCACCCCCCTTCCCTCACCAGCACACACAAACTTACCTAAGCTCTTATCTTCAGGGGCGCTGCCTGAGCAGCTTTTGGTTGGCTGGAGGCTGGAGCGATGCTGGGTCCCCCTCCCCGCTCTCCCGCCTCCCACCCGCTATAAAGCGCGGCTCCGCGCCGCTGCTGCAGCCGCCAGCGCAGCACCGCGGGGCAGGTGGTGCCGCAGCCGCCTGTCGCACCCCCTGCCATCCCCGCAAGGAGCCGATGAGTTGCTGGATGCCTGGGTGCCCAGCTCTCAACATGTGCCGGGGCTTAGCTGCGCTCCCCATCACTTGCCTGGAAAGGTAAGGCGCGTCTGGGAAGGCAGAGGGCTCGCTGGAAAAGATGCACCTGGACCAGCCTCGGCTGCTGCTGCTGCGGATGTGATGTTAGGGTAGAAAGTGGGGTGCAGACCTCGAGGAGACACGCAGCGAAGTGATTTGCTGTGGTTGCATCCCTCCTGCTCCCCAGGAGGGGAACACGGAGGTGAAACAAGCGGAGGGAGAGGAGGCTGGACAGGGCTGTACAAACACCCCGGGGCTTCTCCGGCTCTGCCTCCGCACAACTTGCTCCGAGTTGAGAGCAGCAGCAGCGTTCTTGTCAACACGGCTGAACTGTTAAGTGACATGTCGCTCCTCCTGCAAAGCCCCACGCTGCAGGCTTGACATTTAAACCCTCATTTTTGTACGGGCGCCTTGGGACGCCCGAACGAGCCGCGGCACGCAGGGAGCAGCGGGGCCACCCTGGGGACGGACAGGAGCCTCGGGGGCACCCTGGGGACGGACAGGAGCCGCTTCCCCTGCCCTGCTCTCGCAGACACCTCCCGGCAGGGACGTGCCTCCTCCGTGCCCTCCCCGCGGAGCCGCGGGGACGGGCAGGAGCATCCCAGCCTCTGGCACAGGAGCATCAGCGCTGCCGCTGCCTCCTAAAGGCATGGCGTAGGTGGATGGCGCTGCTGCGGAGCGCTGCCCTCTCCACGGCCTGGGGACAGTCTCCTGGGGACCCAGGGGCACCCCAAAAAAGAGAGCAGGGGAGCAGCAGCCCGGCGGCACGGAGATGCTCCCGCTCTGCCGAGTGGAAAGAAATCGCTGTGGTTTTCCAGTGGTTTGGGGGCAGCGGAGCACTGCCGGGACAGTAGGATGGGAAAAGGAGCCAGATTAGCTCCGGGGAGCTGGGGGGGCTCCAGCTGGGCACTCAGCAGCTGCTCTGTTACCTGCCCCAGAGGGAAGAGCTCGTCGTGCTTTATATTCCATGTGTCTCTGCCTGGGAATCGAGCAGGAGAAAACAGTCAGTCCCCAGGCTTAATGCGCTGCCGAGCGCGGTTGCCAGGGAGCAGGAAGAGCAAGTGGGGAGCATTTATTTCACACACCAGAGAGCAAGGAAGAGGCTGAAGCTGGGGAGCGAGGGCTGTGCCCTCAGGGCCGTGCGGTGCAGCCCCTGCCCATGGGGGCACAGCCTGATGGTCCAGCCATCCCACCTCTCCTCTTCTCCCTCCCTCCCTTCCAGAGCCAAGGATCTGAAGACCCGCTTGGGCATCCTGCTTCATAAACCCGAGTTGGGACACAAGACTGGCAGCTCCAGCAAGCTGCAGCTGGGCTCTAGGCGCAGGTAAGCCAAGCACTGTCCTGCCCCAGGTTCAGCCCGGGCCAGGTCCCCACGGAGCAGCCTTTCCCGAGGGATGCTCCTGCCCATCTGCGCAGCAGAGAGCACAGCTCCCCCTCCACGTAGTCCCACCCAGGCGGGCCGGGAAGGCGGATCACTTCCCAGCTCCAGCGGTTATAAAATCCGACGGGGGAACGGATGCTCTGGCATTAGGCACGGAGAGCAGGGCCTTGGCAAGAGGCAGGGAACCCACAGGGCTCCTGTGCTTCCTTGTGTCTCACACCAGTGGGATCCCTGGGGAATGCAGGCAGCATTAAACACAGAACACTAAATATTGCTGCTGAGGGCAGGGGGTCTTCCTGCAGAGCAGGCTCTGCTGGACTGGCACCAGCAGAAAAGGGCTCTTCTGAGCATTCCCTAGAGAACCTGCCGGGCTTGTGTCGGCAGAAAAAGGTTTTTCTGAGCATCCCCTAGAGAACCTCCTGGCCAGCAGCATGGAGCTGAGGTCGGGTGAACCATCAGGGAAGGTAAAAGAAAGAGAGGAGAGAGGAAAGAGAGCCCACAGGTAATGCATTTTGGCCTCTCACTTTGGTTTCCTGCTGAATGCTGCTATCTCCCATTGATACAGCTGCACAACTGAAGTGCTCCCATCTCTCACCGCTGGACAGCGAGCCTTACATCCTTTTGTCTTTTCCAGAGACTCCTCCCGAGAGGTGCTGGAATGGAGGGAGTCCTTTGACCAGCTCCTCAAGAGCAAAAGTGAGTAGCATCTTCTTTTCTTTTCTGGGTGAGAGCATGTAGGACAAATGTACTCTTAGTGAGCTGTATGACTGAAGTCAGTGCACGATGAAATCTTGCCTCCTCCTCAAATGAGAGAGGTGTTTTAAGATTTAGAAAGAGTTCCCTTTGCTGCCCTGATCTGAGGCACAGGGCTCATTGCCTGCCTCATGGAGTTGTACCCTTTCCTCTTGGCTGGGTGTTTTTGGGGGGCAGAACTGTTGTCCCGCTGCTTCCTTGGTACAGGAGTTGTCACAGGCATCTCATGAGGAGGAATGTCGTGGTATTCCCAAACCACCCCTTTCCCCACACTCGGGAGAAGGCAGTGTCTGCTTTCGGTGTGTGGTGGAAACAGTGATGCAGCCACCTCCCCTCAGGCTTGTCCAGACAGCTGCATTGCTGCCCTCTGTCTGTCTGTCCTTTGCCTCCGGGGATGGCTGCTCCACAGGAAGGAGTTCAGCTCTTTTACTGAATAACTGCGGCCTTTTCCCCCTCTGATATCAGCTGTGTGTGATGCACAGGGCTCCTGTGAGATGCTATCTCCCTCTCCCTAGGCAGGCAGCTCCTCCAGACCCAGAGGTGGGACATCTTTTTCAGTCCCACACATCATCCCCTCCTTACACTGGGCTCTGTACAACGGCAGAAGCGCCAAATTTTAATCCAAAAGTAGTTGTCTACCTTAAAAGCTCTTCCCCAGCCAGACCAAGTCCTTCCACAGCACTAGTCTGGAGTCAAGTGCATTTTTTTCCCCAGTCTTCCTCACGTGCTATGATGGCTAATGAGCATCTCCAGCTTTGTAACTTAATCCACCCTCCCAGCAGAGCTTTGAAATCCTTGCTGCAATTACTCTCCCATCCTCAGCCTCTCATTCCCCCCAGATCTCGGCCGAGAAATCAAAATCAAGGCACCGCTGCTCGGCTCCTGCAGCGTTCCGATGCGTCAGCGCGCTTCTCCTTAGGTAGAATTAGCTCATTCCCGAAGCTGTAAAGAAAATACTCTGAAGCCTCATTACAGAAAGGTCAGATAAATAAAACCAGAGAATTACTTGTCTGTGGGAAAGGATTTCATTGGAGTCTAGAGGCCAATTAGCAGTGTCTCAGAGGGTGGAATTTGCCTGCAGGGAAAGGAAATCTACAGATGTCACAGTCTGAGCTCCCAGGGCGATGCTTGCCAGGCAGTGTCTGCTGCTGGTCCTCTTCCTCCCTGCCTTCTGTCCCTCTAACTGCTCTTCTCTCCCTCCCCAGGTGGGGTAAACGCCTTCCACACCTTCCTGAAGACTGAATTTAGCGAGGAGAACCTCGACTTCTGGCTGGCGTGTGAGGACTTCAAAAAGACCCGGTCGAAAACCAAGCTGGCCTCCAAAGCCAACAGGATCTTCGAGGAGTTTGTCCAAAGTGAGGCGCCCAGGGAGGTGAGACCATTTTCTATGGCATCAAATGGGGTGGGGAAGGAATCAAATATCCTGATGGGTTTTATTAAAGTGTTTATGGATCACTGGGAAGATGTGCTCTTGTTCAGAAGAGCTTTAATTTCTAACATCTTGTGGTCTATCTCAATTGGCTCGTTAATGTCGGAACAGAAATTGAGTCTAACCGTGAAAGGACAGGAAGGTTTGTGAGCATCTTCATCCTCATCTGAAGATGGATTTAAAACATTTTTTGCCAGCACATAGCAGAGGAGTTAACATTTGTGGGCGCTGCTGCCTTGCAGGTGAACATCGACCACGAAACCAGGGAGATCACCCGCAAGAACCTCTCGGGGGCCACCTCCGCCTGCTTCAACGAGGCCCAGGCCAAGACCCGCACGCTGATGGAGAAGGACTCGTACCCTCGCTTCCTGAAATCCGCCTCCTACCAGGACATGAGCAGGCAGGCCGCCAGCCGCGGCACCAGCAAGCGGTCGCACACCTGACCCGAGCCCCGAGGCGCGGCGGGGGGACGAGCCGGGGGGCGAGGCACGGGGGGGAGCGCGGCTTGCGAGGGCTGAGGCCAGCCTGGCGGGGCTCCGGCTGAAGTGCTGGGGTTTTAGCAGCATCCCCAGCGCCCCGAGCGCCTCCCTGCCCCGGGGGAGAGGAGCGGGGGCCAGCCCCGAGCCCGCAGCCTCCCCTCGCAGCTCGGCCGGGACCGGCGGCACCGCACGCACGGGGAGAAATCGGATCTGAGCTGCGAGCCCAGGGAAAGGAGATGGGATTCCCCTGAGCATCCGCAACCGAGAGCTCCCACCTGCGCTCTGAGCGGCAGCATCAGCCGGGGCCAGCGCAGCAGCCTGCTGCCAGCGGCCAGGATTAAAGCCCCGAGACCACGCGGCATTTCCAGCTGGAGGGATCCTGCGCCTGCCTTCTCCTGATCCCGAGATCCTCCAGCTGTGTCCTATGCATGCTCTGCATCGAAGCTTTCCACCTCCTTCCAGTGCAGTGACGTTTTGCTGCCCCGCTCGAGCTCCACGACCTTCAGATTGCACCTAATCTTAGGTCATGCACGTGGCATTTGTTCCTATTATTGTTATTTATTTCATCATTGTTATTATTATATCTGTATTTATTAGTGGAGCACTGCTGAAAGCACACACGCATGTCCCTTGCTCCGAGGAGCTTGTAAATTAAATTATTTTAGCTGTTGTAGCACTTAGCATGCCTCCCACCTTTTCTGTGTAATAATTTGAGAGGACCAGACAGATTTGTAGCACAATTGTGAAACGAGGTATGCCAGTAGCAGCAGGGAGAGTTTCTAGAGTGTTTGCAGGACCACGGAGGGCAGTGCAAGGATGCTTTGCAGGCCATGCTGTTCCCTCTCTCTCCTTAAAGATCTGGAAGGCATCTCAGCACACAGCAGCTTGTCCTAGGCAGGGAACAGAGAGGTCAAACAGGCACTTTGGTGAGCAGCTCCATGGAAAACTTGATTTTCACACATGGGAGAAAAAAGCCGGGGCTTTGCCTGGGTTTATGATTGGGCTTGGTGCTCCCTTGGATGGTGAAACCAGCCTGCAGCCACAGCACTTTACCAGAAACCCCTGGAGTGAGTGGAACCACGGATTCAGAGACTCGGAGGGGTGGCAGGATGCATCATCAGCCCAGACCTGGGGGCAGCTCTTCAGAAAGTCCCTCTCAGCAGGAGTTTTGGGGTGCTGGAGAGGTGTGGATCCCACTTGGCAGCAGTGGTGGGTGGGTGGGTGATGGGGGGCCTGTGCTGGGTTCTGGGGAATTGCCACCAGCGCTGCTCCCTGCTGAGGGCTGTTTTCCAGACCTCTGTTTATCCCAAACCCGGAGATCCTTATCCCACTGCTACTCACTCCTTGCCAAGGGAACTCTTTTGCCTCCCTGTCTCAGCAACAGCCAGAGCACAGCTTCCTTTGGGCTTTTCACAGCTGCTTGAGCAGAGCACGGGACCAAGGACCAGTTTGGGGATGTTCCTCCGAGTCCTCTTCCACCATCCCCATCCTGATGCCACCTCTGAGCCTCTGGCTGTTGTCCTGGCTGTGTTTACAGGGAGATATCAGCTGCTTTCTTATTTATTATTTATTTTTACAACTGGAACCACCTTTGCTGTGTTACTGAAGCGAGCGATGCCCGATGGTCTGCTCTCATTACCAAAGTAATGTTGTCATTACAAAATAAAATGTAAAGAGAAAAATACCCTGATGGCATAGGCTGGGTCTGTATTTTGTTTTGGTTGTGGGCTTTCCATTAAATTTTACATTCTAATTCTGGATGCTTTCCAAAGCTACTTGTATTGGGTGACTCAGGGCATTTCCAGTTGCTTTAAATGTGTCAAGAGCAAAAAAGGAAGGGGGAAGACTTTTGAAGCATAAAGCTTTGTGGTATTTGATTTATCAAAGAAAACTGAATGGTTCATAGAAAGAATGAAAGCAGAACTGAAGTTTTGAATATATGAACTGCCAAGGTACTCAGTACTGCTTGTACTGCTCATAATTCCTGAGTCCTGTATAGAACTACAGTTCCCAATATCTGCTCAGTATTAGCAAAACACAAATGTCTTAAAATTGAGAGGGTGCAATTTTTTTGCAGAACCCCCCCCCACTTTTGGGTAAATAATACTTGAAATAAATAATACTTGATTTTTGTCAGTAACACACCTGATGACTGAATTCATTGACAAGGGGGGAACTCTCTGGTATCAGAGGGGTTATTAAAAAACATCCTATTTCTGTGCAGGGTGCATTGAGGTCTGAGCAGCTCCCTGGAATGCTCTGGGAGGGAAGGGGAGGGTTGCATGGAAAGAGCTCTCCATGGAAAGAGCTCCCCATGGAAGCACCCAGGGCTGCCTGTGGCAACACATGGAGAGGAGCACCCCAGTGCAGCTTGAAGGGGTGCTTGGAATAAAAACCCAACTGAAATAGGGTTTCATTTCTGTTACCTTCTTTCTATTTATTGTGTGTTCTGGAAGACAAAATTAACTGGCCTGCATCAGCGAAGGAGAGGATGAGGGCCCTGCTGAGGAGGAGCTGGAATCTTGGGGAATAACTCAGGAAAATGCTTTTTCCAAGGTGTTACTATGAGCACCAGCCACCCCCTGCCATTCAGATGTATTTTACAAGCACCTGCAGCTGCAGCAGAACATCCTGACTCCTCTGGCAGAGCCATGCAGGGTCCAAGGATCACCAGGCACTGTAAAATGCATCGACACTGCTCCATCCCCACCTAACCAGAGGAAAGCAGGTCCAGCTTCCCCTCACCTTTCATGTCCTTTTAAATTAAGCATGGCCTTGTCTTACAAGCCAGGCGATTTGGGATCATAGCAGTTTGCATCTTTATCTGATCCTTATCCGTGTCAGAGGGAAGAAATGAGCTGAAAAGTATCCAGGAAATATTTAAATTATTTGTCAGGAAAGAGAGCAGTAAAGCAGACTAGAAGCAGCCAGAATAAAAAAAAATGTTGTTGTTTTGTTTTTTTTCTTAACTGCAGCTTCTGAATGAAAATCAGTTCATTTAAAACTGGTTCTCCATAAAAAAAAAAAAAAAATTAAACATGCCAACAAAAACAAAATAAAGAAGTAAAAAAAAATAAAGAATTAAAACATTTTGGAGCTTTCTTTAGAAGGAAATGTGAGGCTTTGTCCATTTTTGCTGCATCATGCATGGCCCAAGCTGAGCCTCAGCCTCGGTGGCAGCTCTCAGACCCCTCAGCTGCTCCTGGACAATCCGAATTTGCAGCCCAATTTTCCTGGGAAATGCTTCCCAAAGAGAAAACCCAGGCACTACAAGCCAGCCTTGCATCCAGCTGTGGCTGCTGCCGAAACCCAGTGGTAATACAACAAAGCCTGAAAGCCTTGGGGGGATAAAAATAACCCCAACCCACAAAACCACGTTTGAGAAAGAGGAGCCGAAGCTTCCCTCGGCCGCCTGCGGTCACCCCCAATAAACCGCGGCTGAAGTTTCCCAGGGTTTGCAAATTTGGAAGCAGCTGAGGGGATCTGAGCTCCGGGGAGCCACCGTGGGGGCTGGCACTGCCCTGCCCTCCAGGCTGTGAACACGAACTTGCTCCGGGGCCAGGTTTCCATGAGCCAGGATGGAGGGGGTGGATTTATTTGGTGGAAAAAAAAAAAAAAAGAAAAGCTGTTTCCCCGTGCCCTGGGAGCTGGAGCATTCCCAGCAGCAGCTCAGAAGGTCCCTGTTCCAGTGGGATAAAGCAGCTTTGGGGTGGTCTTTGGGCATGGGCATGGATGCAGGAGTGCACTAAGACCAGGATTTAGGCAGGTGGGTGTGCAGGTATTTAAGTATAGGAATCTGGAGCTTTCATTTTCTGTGGACACACACATGTGACAGCAGGCTGCATGTGTGCACATCCATGATTTATTTCCCTTTTTAAAGAAGGGCTGAGAAGGAATTCTGTAGAACGTTATCTGGCTGTGTTTTTGGAGGGAGCTCAGCAGCAGAGGGGATGCACTGAGCCATTCCAAACACGGCCAAAAGCTTCACCCCTCGCTCTGCAGCGCTCTGCCAGCCCCCAGGCCAGCCAGCAGGGAGGGAGCAGCTGGATGGCATCGCTCTGCAGCTTCCACTTCAAGGCCTTTGCCTGAACAAAGTGCCAGAACTCACAGCTGATGTGTTCCTGCTCTGCTCGCCCTCCCCTGAGCAGGCGGATGAATGCCAAGGTTGCCAGAGCAAGGATTTGTACCCCTGGGCTGCCTCGGGAGCTGAGAAAGAATGAGAGAGAATTTTCATGTTTTCTGCTGCTGCTGAGGCAGTGCTGGGGTCTGCAGCCCTCCTGGCTCCCCAGGAGCCCAGGATGGATGGATGATGGATGATGGATGACTGGAGGGGAGCCCAGACACGATGCCCCCACAGCCTGTGGGCAAGGATGGGGATGAGAAACAGCTGGAGATCCACCTGCTCTCCTTGGGGAAGGCATCTAAGCTCAGGTGCTCAGCCTGACTCCTTGTCTGACCTGTTTTGGCTGCTCTGGGCTCTTTTAAATGGATCTGCCCTGCTCTCCTTGCCCAGGGACTGGGATGTGCTGCCCTGCTTGGTGAGGTCTCTGCCAGCCTCATTGTTGCCCTCAGCTCTCCTTCCCTGCTGGCAAAAATTTCTTTTTTTTTTTTGTTGGTGATGAAGATTGAGCAGCAGTCTAAAAAACTAGAAGATGAAGTTTTAAAAATGAAAAAATACTTCATGAAAGACAGTTTTGGAGGACGTGGTTCAGTGGTGATGGATGATGGTTGGACTCAATGATCTCAGAGATCTTTTCAAATCTAAATGGCTCTGTGAGAAGTGGTTGATGCTCCTCCATGGGTAGCACCACCTGCCATCCTTCTGTGGACTATTTTCCAGGGTCGTGTTCCAGCACTGAAAGTCACATCAGCTTGGCCAAGCACATAAAGCCTGGGATATTCCCACTTGGAAATATAATAAGAAAGCACGTGAAGGGAACATGAAGAAAAAGCCTCATCCTACTATTCATAGCTCCTTTAAAAATGATTTTGCCCTTGGCAGGCAGTTTTTGTTGCCACATTTTGCCTCGTGTTTATTTGTGGCTGCTGGGAGGACAAGGATTCTCGGGAGATGTCATCTCAGGGGAAGGGATGCAAAAATGGGTGTAAGTCCATCAGGAAAAATGAGATTTGCTTAGCTGTGCCCTTGATTCCCCTGCTGTCTGTGTCTCAGCAGCTCATCTCCTGAGCCCCTGGGTGTGTGGGGGCAAATGATGACTGTGCAGATGTACAAATGCAGCAGGAACTCCACAACCCAGAGGCTACAGATTGGTGGTGGAGGGGAGCTCTATTACTCATGTGCTTCAGAAAACCTTTGAGACCCTTTCATTCCCTGGGAACTGCCTGCTGCAGGGACTCGGAGTTTAAACTTCTGGCTCTGTGAAAAACAATTTGTGTCAGGAAAGCACTACCAGCAAAGTCTTCTTGGCTGGGAGGCAGGCACAGGACACTCCTGCCACAGCCCTGCTGGCTGTGTTCCCACCACCCTAGGGCTTGGGTTCCTACCATCCGAGGGATTTTCATCTTCCCACCACAAGATAATAAATGACTTTAATTAAACCAGCAAGGTGAAGAAGGTTCTTGTGCTTGGGTGGGTGGGCGATGTGATGTTGTTACATTGGCTTTTTTTAGTGTCTTTTGGCTTTTTTTGCATGTCTTTACTGGCTTTGGAGCTGAGATGTGCCCTTGCTCTGTTTTTTTTTCCTGTTTTGCACCCTGCAAATGGGTACTTGAACACCAGCAGCTGCAGCCACAGCCCTGGTCAAACCGAGAGAGATTCTTCCTGTGAATTAAAATGAGATCCTGACAGCTGTGAGACAGATTGGAGATTGCTCCCTGTGTTTTCACAGTCTCTGTCCCCGTGGGGCTGTGTCAAGGTCTCCTGTGGCAGCACGAAACCCTGCAAAATTCCATGCAGAGACCGTGGGATGTTCCCAGGCCCTGTGGGTGCTGTGGGAAGCAGGATGCCCAATGCCACAGTGAGGTACAGGGATGTGACTCCTGCAGAGGCTGAGTTTAGTGAAAGCTGCCATGGAGATGTGAGCCAGCGGTGCAGGCATCCATAAGGATTGGGATATCCATGGAAAACACGTGCAGGGCTGCATCCACCCAGCCCTTTAAGGGCTTTTCCAAGCCCTTGTGCCTGTATGAGGCCATGTCTCCGTGTCCACACGCAGATTCCCAGTGGAAATCAGGCACCGTGGAAAGTCAGGAATGATTTGACTGACACGATTCCAGCTCCACTGCTGCTGGCACAGTCCAGTGGGGGTGGCTGGGGGAGCTGAACAGACTCTGCTGAGCTCATCTCACATCACAGGGCAGTGAAGGAAACTGGGTGGGACATCCCAGCCTGGGCTCCTTCCTGTAGGAGACTGTCGGTGCATGGGATGGACAGAGATGAGAGATCTCTGCAGCTGGGTCCTGGAACTTGCAGTTTATTGCAAAGGATGTGGGTGCAGGGGCCCTGCTTGGAGCTGCCAGCTGCAGCTCAGAGCAGGCCCGGGAGAGAGAAAGAGAACAAAAGACTGACAGTAATAGATAAGAGCAGAGCAGAGCAGATAAGAGCAGAAAAATCGACTAAAAAAGAGGAGCAGAAAAAGAGAGCGAGGTTCCTGTTACAATGCAATCAGTCTTCTTCTCTGCTGAATATTCTAATTTCCACTAACCAATCTAGTACAAGATACAAATCCTATAGAGTTTACATACAGCCTATAAGAATCCTTACATTACCCTACTTATCTGCAAGCAGAGGGTCTTGTTTAAACAAGAGGGGATTACTCTCAGCTGGCCATTCCATTGTTTTTCAGTTGTTCAGTAACTAAGGCTTGGTATGTCAAAGATCACTTAATTTCAATTTCATTTACAGTTTCCATATTCTTAAAATCTTTTGTCAGGCGATCATATTTATAAGGCTTTCCTGTTTCATCTCCCCCAACTCCTTCCTGTATTTCCTTGCTTTCCAGGCAGATGAGGAAGGCCTGGAGGAGCAGGCTGGGTGTTGACACAGAGCTGCCTACAAGGGACAGGGTGCCAGGGTGGTGCCAGGGAGCTGCCAGCCCGAGCAGTGAGGAACCCACAGACCTGCAGCTCGGCCATTCCCTGGGTGCAATTTAGCAGCATTTAGTCCCCTCACATGAATGAATTTACCAAAAGGTGAGAAAAAGCTTAAAATGAAACCCCAAACGTCCCCCCATCCACACCCCTGATGCCTCCACAAGTTCAGCTCCTGAACCACTGCTGAGCAGATGTTTTTAAACGAGGTCTGAGTGTTTGGGGAGAGCACTTTGCTCATGACTTCTCTGCTGCCTGCTGAAAAAAAAGGCCACCAAACACCTTCCCCAGACCCTCAGCACCCTTCTGCAAGTGGACAAAACCTTCCTTCCAGGCAGGGGCCAGCACATTTCTGGGGACTCCTTGCTGGCTGTGTCACTGTGGGTGGCAGCAGGCAGGGCTAGGTGACACACCGGGACATGCAGACGCGATCAAACGTCAGTGGGGCGGGGACAGAAATATTTGAACACTTCCTGGAACGCAGATGTCTGGACTCTGCTGCTCTGAGGAGGAGGAGGAAGGCGCTCAGCCCCTCTCTTCCCCCTCCCAGGGTCCTGCCGTCCTGACAGGAGTGAGGAATTTGAGCTCTGCCGTGCCCAGGGGATGCTGTGCTGCTTTTCTGGCCAGGAAAGTAACACCGTTTATTTATTTTTCCTTTGTGGCAAAAGGTACAGAAATTAATACAAGGAAATGAAATGCATCTAAACCAATGAAATACCCTGTTTATTTCCTGCTGGGCAGGGAAATAAACCATCCAAAAACCAATCTTTAGCTTTCCTGAGGGTAAATTAATGTAAATTTATATTTTGCTTTTATAATTTAAGTCTTCTCTATCCCTTTCATGATTTGCTTGGGTTAATTTATTTCCAGTTCAGCTTGTCAGGCAGTAACACCTGAAAGTCCTGATCTGGAAATGGGTATTGGAGCCTCGCTTTTTCTAGATACTAGATAGATAAAGGTAAATTAAGTCTCCCTGATGGATTTCTTAACGTGGTGAAAGGCTTAGGAGAGGCTTTCTGTCCCCTCCTGGCCTGTAGAAGCAGGAGGGATTGAGGCTGGCTTTCTGTCTCACCCCAGGTGTTGGATCAGGGCCAGCCAGGACTGTGTGTGGTTGCCATCCAAAGCTGAAGGGAATGCCCATCTCCACCTGACACCGTGGCAGGGGGATGGATTACCAGGTACCTGTGATGGGTCTGTGATGGCATTCATGGCAAAAGCAGCAGGGACACCTCCCTGGGCTGTGAGAGGGGCTGGGGCAGGGCAGGGAACCAAGGAGTCCATGAGGGCTAAAGCTGTGCTTCTCTCCAGGCCTTGGCTCTCCCAGCTGGCACTGGCATTGCTGTCCTCAGCTGCCCCTCACGCAGGACATGGAATGTAAATGGTGAGGTTTCACAGGCTAATAAAACAATATTTTCTGTTCATTAATCAGGTGAAGAGCCCTTAGAATTGCACCTGATGTGTTTCACTGGCTACGCCCGGCGCATCCCCCACTCCGAAGGTGCTGAGCACTGCCTCTCTCTCATCCTTCTGGGGATCCCTGGGTCCTGGTGGTGAACCCAGAGCCCTCCCTCTGGCCACCATGGAGCTCCCAGCTCACCAGAAGAAGGTCTCCACCCCTCCCAACACAAAGGCAGCAGAAGACCTTAGCTCCAAGTTAAATGCTGCTGTGAAGAACAGAGATAAAAAAGCTGTGCTGGAGCTGTTGGAACAAGGAGCAGATGTGAATTCCTCTGTAGAGAGTGGCTGGACACCCCTGCAGACTGCAGTGCAAACCTGTGAGGAGGACCTGGTCCGGCTTCTGCTGGGCAGGGGAGCTTCTGTGCATGCCAGGAAGGACAATGGTGGCACTGCCTTTACTGAGGCAGGGATAGCGGGGAACGTGGAGATCCTGAGGCTCCTCCTGGAGCACGGGTCAGACATTAATGAACAGGACATCAATGGCTTCACAGCTTTCATGGAGGCTGCCTGGTACGGGAAGGAGGAAGCCTTAAGATTCCTGTACAGCAGAGGAGCAGAGGTGAATTTGAGGAGGGTGACCAGCGAGGAGAAAGCCAAGCTGCACAAAGGAGGTGCCACAGCGCTGATGGACGCTTGCAGGGAGCGCCATTTCTCAGCTGTGAAAATCCTGGTCCAGGAAATGAGGGCTGATGTGAACATCCGGGACAACAGGGACAGGAACGCCTTGATCCACGCCCTAAAGAAGGGTTCGAGCAAAAAAAGGTACGAGGAAGCTGTGTCCATAGTTCATTTCCTGCTGGAGCACGGCGTGGATGTGAAGAGCAAAGATGAATGTGGGAAAACCGCCCTCATCCTGGCTGTTGAAATGGAGAGCCCAGAGCTGGTGACAGCTTTGTTGGAGAAGGAAGAGATAGATGTTGATGACGCGGATGAGGAGGGCAACACAGCCCTGATGGTGGCTGTGGAGAAAGATGATTGCAAAATAGCAAAGTTGTTGTGTGAAAAGGGGGCAAGGACTGATCTTGGGAACCCGATGGCAGTTGCCATGAGAAAGCGTTCTCTCAGCATGGAAAAAATTCTTCGTGAGCACAAGGCCGTATTTGTTCCAGAAACCCCCAGAGTGTGGGAGCCAAACAGCAAACGCTGGAGGGCCCAGCTGAAAAAACTTGATCAAATGTATCGCCCCATGATTGGCAAGCTGAAGACATTTCCATACATCCAGCAGAAAATTCAGGATGGTGTCTACCTCGGGCTCCATGGAGGGATGGAGGTAGCAGTGAGAATAACCCGCAGTGCAGAGGGTGACAAAGAGAAAGAGTTCTTTGAAAAATGTTCTCGCTGTGAACATCTACTGAAGCTCTACCAGTCTGAGAAGAAAAAAGACTGCATGTACTTGTGTTTCCCACTCTGGGAGAAAAACCTCCAGGAACATTTGCAGGACCCTGAAGGCCAAAAGGACTACAAAGCTACTCTGAAAATGATCTTCCAGGCACTGAGAGAGCTACACTCCCTCAGATTTGCTCACCAGGATCTACAGCCCGGGAACTTCGTAATAGGTTATGTGTTTTTTTCTTTACATTTTCATTTTGCCTTCCCTGTAGCTTAGAGAAGAAGGTGCCTCACAGCTGTCTGTAAAAGTAGAGATGTCTTTGACCTGAATGGGGTGGCTTTAGATCTCCTCTTTACATAAGTGCAGATACGTTCACAGGGAGAACAACATCTTATTACATCTTACACATCTTATTAGCTCTGCCCCGATCTCCAGGGCTCTGCAGGCAGATCAGCCCATCACAGATGCCTTCAGAGAGCTGTTTTATTAAGAAGGGGCCATCCAGAAGTCAGCAATGGACCATATGAAGGTTTGCCACCTCTGTTTGTTAAAAATTTCTCTTATCTCCTCAGATTTAGGTGGCAAAATTTACTTGGCGGACTTTGGTAATAAAAGGAGGTCGATTGAAGGCCAAGAAGAACTTGTGAAGTCAGATTTCAAGGCAAGTTCTCTGTGAGCCAACCTATGGTTTAAAATTATGGGTGCTCTATCTGTGGGTCCTAGGGAAAGGCCTTTGGCATCCCCAACTAGAAAATGCTTTGATTTGTGGGAAAGCCTGTGTGGTGACAGATGTTGCACAAGAGCAATGTTGATTTGGATGCCCATCTCCTCTGCCCTTGTGCTCATGGCTTCGAGGATTGTGTTGGATCTGTATTTTGCACTTCTGGGCACCTGCAGGATTTAGGGATATGAGTCCTTGTTTTGGTTTGAAGACAGGTGTCTGCAAAGAAACACAGGAATCTCCCTTGGAATTGAGAATGCAAACCCCCTCCCTCCCAATTATTATAATTTCGAAAGTGNTGGAGTTTCCCTCTGAAGGGGCAGTGGTGATGGATGGGCCTGGTCTCCCTCTGGGAATGCAGTGGCAAAGGCTGCTTGGTGTTCCAAAGCCCAGATTGGATCCAGGTAGGAATGCTTGGCTCCTGCCCTGGGTGAGGCATCTCCCAGTGGGATGCTGGAATTTTATCAGCCATGCAGGGAGACTCAGTGGCCCATGAGCAGAAGATCCGTCCTAGGAGGGAGGATGGGTGGTGGAAGAGATAAAGAAACTGCCCCAGCTGGTTTTTAACAGCTGGCCCATGAACAGAAGGTTACCCCACCCCAGTTTCAACACGGAATCCACACTGCTGGGGACAGCTGGCACTGCCACCCAAGACAGTCCTGTTCCATTGGGTTGGAAGCAGGGTGCCTGTGGCATGGGAGCAGTGACATCTCTTTGCAGGCCCTGGGCAGGCTCGTGCTCTACGTTTTAACAGGGGGTAGGAAACCCCTCCAGCAAGTTGGAATCAAGGATTTAGCTCCCAATTCCCCAGATTATGTAGAGGCTCAGGACCTTGTACAAAGCCTGTCCTCTTGTGATGAACGAGGCTTGGAAAGGTTGAGCAAGCATCCATATTTCTGGAGCAAACAGAGGTAAGTCCTGGGAGTACAAAGGAAGTGGAATTTCAGTTTGGGAATTGCCTGTAGTGCTGGGAACGGTGATGTACCACTGCAGCTAATGAAGCTTCTCATCCCACAGCAGGTTCAACTTCCTGAAGAATATATGGAATAAAATCAAAGGCATCCGAGAATTACAAAAAAGTATTTTTCAAGCTCCTAATGTCTCCAAGAAAACCGTTTTTCCTTATCCAAAGTGGACCAAAATGGTAATCATCTTCAAATTGGATTGGTATCAGGTTTGAGCTAGGCATTAAGGCAGAAGAGTTTTTGGAGTGTTTCACAGGCTCTGTTTATAAATGGGACTGAAAAAAGTAGCCCCACACAAAATGCAGACAACTGGAAAAAAAAATTCAATTGAAGGCACATAGTCAGAAGATATTGATGCTAAAGGGAGCTCTGCTAACTGGAGTGATAAAAGGGGTTGATCATTCTCAAATTGGCTGGCAAACCTTCAAAATCTATTGGGTTTTATGGGGTGTGAAGGGTGGGGGATGATCTGCATGCTTTCTTTCAGATTGACAAAGATGTTTTACATATCATGGAAAATCCTAGGAATGCAGAACCTACCACATACAGGAATGATGTTGTCCAGCTCCTGAGGCTCATGAGAAACATGGATGAACACAAAGATGAATGGTACGTGTTCTTATCCTTGCCCCTGAATCAGAGAATATCCTGAGCTGGACAGGTCCCACAAGGATCACCAAGTCCTGTTTTTGCCCAGAACAAGCCCAAGAATCCCCACCACGTGCCTAAGAGAGCTGTCCAAGATGAAGGTGAAAGGCAGATGGAGGTGCTGGAGGAATAGCCAAAAAAAAAACACCAAAAAATAAATAACCTCCCAGTGTTATCAGAAAACCTCTGGAATTAATTTTTCTCTGCAAGGGCATCCTAGAATATTGACCCCTTGGACAAGCTTTAAAAATCCTGTTTGCTTTTGTTCTCTTTCAGGATCAGCAGAAAAATAGGAGACTATGCTGAGTATTTCCTGAAGGTTTTTCCAGAACTTACCATCTATGTGTACAAGACTTTACTCCAGAACCCCAAGTGGAGTCACTTTGCAGACTTCCAGGATCCTTCTCTGTAGGATGTCACAGCCTCCTGTCCCACATCTGATCCCATCATGACTCCTTTTATTTCTTATTTATTCACCTGCAAAAGAGCTGAAGATGTGGGTAAGGAGATGGGATAAAGCACATGCAGAGACAGGGTACAGAGGACTTAAATTAGGAAAGATTCCAAAGGATTTGGTGTAAAAACCATGGGCTTTGGATGCTCTGATTTGCACTGTGATTATACGTTGCCTATGAAATGTTTTTCAGCTGCTGAAAAGGTTTAGTTTTGTTTTTTTTTCCCCAAACTGTGATTGTTATTCTTTCAATGAGCCCACGGAGAAACAAACTTGGTGAGAAAACTGACTCTGCTCCTTTAGGAATGAGGTTCCCCCATGCTCTCTGCACAGGAAGAGAGGTTCTGCAGCCCTGTCAAACCACCACCAGCATCAGTGGTCCTGCCTTGGAGCAAAGTGTAATAAATGCATGTTATAACGTTGGCTTTTCACAAATATTGGAGGGAATGCTCTGTGTGGAGTGTGGAGAAACCTGGTTGTATTATTGGGATTTCTTTTATTTCTGCTATTGGCAAAACTTGAAAATAGATGTCTCATGTGAGGAGCTTTTGTGGCTGTCTCAGAGAGTGCTGAAGGGATGGTCAGGAAATTTCTCAGCATTCTTGGATTATCCTGTTTGGATGAAGAAGACACCAGATCCCCAGGGAAGGAATTTATTGATCATCTGTCATCAGAAGATCTGCAGCAGACTAAAACTGAGAGAAATGAGGAGAGACAGGTTGGGGAACTCAAAGAAATATTTCTAAATAATGCATGAGGGTCTATGAATGTGCAACATGTGGGTGCATTTAAAGCAGTGTGTTCTAAGTTGGGGTGTGCTCTTGGCTCACTGCCAGAGACACCCTGGCCATGTTTTCTGCTCTGTTGCCTTCTTCTTATTGTCTTTTATTAAACCTTTTAAATTCTACCAAGAAGGTGAACCTCGTGTTTCATAAAAGCTCCTTCTGAGGGTCCTGGGAACCTTTTAAATAACATTTTGGAAGTTTGACTACGCAACTGTTGATGAGAAAGTGCAACCAGGAGAACGCTGACTCCTCTTGTGCCAATATTTTTTACCTTTCCTTCCTTCTGTTTTTGGTTTTTTTTCCCTTGCTCACTGTGCCTTTCTCATGCCCAGAAAACATGCTCAGGTCTCAGCAGTGGGGGAGCAGGGGGCTGTGGGGTGCCCTGTGCCACAGCAGCATTTCTGCTCCTGCATGAAGAGAGGTGAGGCCATGGGCTGGGCTCCCCCAGCCTCCTGTTAAATGCCACAATTCCAGCTTTCTGTGACCTTTGCAACTTCTCCCATCACTCTGCTGTTTCACTGAAGGGTTGGGGGTCAGCAACTTCAAAAGGCGTGCCCAAAACAGAACAGTGGTTAAACCCAGGGAGGCTGTGCCTTGTTTATCTGGGGCAATCTGACTGCTGGAAAGAATTTCCAGGGATGGCTCCTGTGCTCTGTCCTGCTTTCTGAGAAACCAGGAGAGCCATCAGAGGCTGCTGGGAGAAAAGAAACCTGACCCATGCACAGCATCTGCAGAGATTGTTCCTGGAGTATTGGTGTTTGGTCCAATATTCCCAGGAGGTTGTGCCTGTGCTGGCTGGCCCTCGCTGCTTTCCCATGTGGTAGCTCTGGTGTTTTCACCCCAGTGGCACCACGGGCTACCAGGATGTTACAGCTGAGGGCTTGGAGACAAGTCCAGGCCTGCAGGAGCTCAGGTTTACCTTCCACTGAGAGGCTTCAAGGTGAGAGTGAAGGAAAGGAGCCGGTTCTGATAGAGGGTTTTGATTCAGAGTTTTATTCTTGGCCCAAAGGCCTCTGAGTCCAGCAGATTCCAACAGAATCCTGACCACATGGCAGCCCAGGTCTTTTAACCAGGGAGAGGGGGAGGGAAGGAACACAGGTAACCAACCAGTTATGGGGGAAGGTCCTAAGGGCCAGAGGACACTTGGACGGTCCAATGTCTTTCCAGGGGTGGGAAGCATCTTTTGAATCCTGCCAACCACTCAACACTGGAATTCTGGAATGGCAGGGTTGACTGACAGCACTCATCAGGGGTGAGGATGTGCAAAGGAGGAATGACTGACAAACCTGGCAGGGGAATCATCTGGGTGAAGCCTGGGGTATCTGAGACACACTGCAACACTGGAGCATCAGGCCTTGGGAGGAAGGAGTGCAGGACTGGCAGCAAGGCTGGGGACAACAGCAGGCTGCTTCTCCCAGGAGGATGGGCCAGTGAGACCCAGGCAGGATGGAAACTTGGCTGGCAGTGCTGCAGATGGGTGCTGTGCCAATGTCTGGGGCACAGCCTGAGGATGGGAGCTGGGGGCAGAACCAGCTGCCAAAATTAGTGCTCTGGGATATCCCATCATTGAGGCCCAGCTGGGAGGGGCTGCCTTTGCCTCCAGCCATGAAGGGTGCCCAAAGGTGACTTGGCCCCATCTCTTCACTTCCCTGCTGTCCTGCCTGCATTTGCTGTGCCTCTGCCTTTTTCCTCTGCCTTTTTCCCCCAGGACAGCTGGCTCAGCCCAGTGTGGTGGGATCAGGTGCTGCCTGTCCTGGCTCTTGCATGCTGAGGACGTGCCTGTGTGCACAGGGATGCTCCCAGATCACCGTGGCTCATCTGCTGCTCTGGAAATCAAACCCACAAAGCAGCCCACAGAAGCAGCGGAGTGAAGGCTGTTCCTAGCTGTGGTTTTGCTGTGCTGAGCTTCAGGCACGTCTGTGAGGCCTTAGAGGGCCTGGGCTCAGCTGGATATTAGTAAAAAAAATCACAAAAACACAGCAAAGTTTTGGAGCTGAAAGCTTTCAGGGCAAAATCAATTCCCAGCACAAGAGCAGTTCTGAGGGTTGGTCACGTTTCGTGTTGTAGGAATGGTATCAGCTTCCCAAACCCTTCAGTTAAATAAATGTTCCTGCTTTGGGTATTTTTGATCCTCTGGACGCAAAGTGTTGATAATCACAACTGATAAATATGAAATGTGTTGCCATCTGCCTTAAAATGTACCTAGTGTTATTCCCAGGATGTATTCTGATAGGATCTGGGATAAAAAAAGTGGTTAAAAATAGCTCAAAATGAGAAAGCTGAGAGTTTGCCTCTGACAAACTGATAAAGGTTGTGGTCTTTTCTTCACGAGGTCCAAAGAATATTTGTGATTTCTGCAGCTTCCTGGCAACTTGGCAAGGTCACTTTGACTCAGTTTCACCTGAGAAAAATGAAGGCCCTTGCTGTGATTTGGTCAGTGCTTTGTAAACACATGCTGGCTTAAGAAAACCAACAAAAACCCAAAACCTCACCAAAAAAAGGCATGCTGAAGCCCCAGCCAGGCATGAGCTGATTTTTGCTGGAAAATCAGAAAGACTTTGGCCAAACAGGCACCATCTCAGCACCCAGCTGAGTAAGTGAAACCAATGGGCTCTTTCAGCCTTGCTACCCAGAGGAAGTATTTCATTTGTGTGGAAAGGTGAGGGGCTGAGGTACATTTTGCAGATCCATGTGAGGAAGGAGATTTGTGTGGTGTTTCAGCTGGAAATGCCTCACAGCACGTCTCTGCCACGGCTGCAGAGCTGTGAGCTGCTGTGCTGTCACCAGCTAAGCTGGAGGATGCTGTGATTTGCTTTATTTTTAGGTCTTATTGCTGAGTGCAAATGATTCCCTGTGTCCAGGCTGCTCAGCTTCCTTGGATCACACCCGTGTAGGTGCTCTTTTTGGAGAGCAGCTCGAGGGAGGGATGAGCTTCCCTTAGTTCCTGCAGGAGAGGGAGAGATGCTGCATCAGTGGCTGCTCTTGCTGGAGGCAGGGTGAGAGTGGTCAGGGACCAGGGCTGTGCCCAGAGAGGAATACTGGGCATGGAGTAGGATCAGGGATGCTCCCAGGGAGGAGTTCTGAGCATGGAGAGACACCAGGGATGATCCCAGGGTGGAGTTCTGGGCACGGAGAAGGATCAGGGATGATCCCAGGGAGGAATTCTGGGCATGGAGAGGCTTCAGGGATGCTCCCAGGGAGGAATTCTGGGCATGGAGAGGCTTTAGGGATGATCCCAGAGAGGAGTTCTGGGCATGGAGAAGGACCAAAAATGATCCTAGGGAGGGGTTCTGAGCATGGAGAGGGATCAGAGATGCTCCCAGGGAGGAGTTCTGAGCATGGAGAAGGATCAGGGATGCTCCCAGGGAGGAGTTCTGAGCATGGAGAGGGATCAGGGATGCTCTCAGGGAGGAGTTCTGAGCATGGAGAGGCATCAGGGATGCTCTCAGGGAGGAATTCTGGCCATGGAGAGGCACCAGGGATGATCCCAGGGCGGAGTTCTGGACATGGAGAAGGATCAGGGATGATCCTAGGGAGGAGATCTGGGAATGGAGAAGGATCAGGTATGTTCTCAGGGAGGAGTTCTGGGCATGGAGATGTGCAGCAGCCGGGAGTTTTCTGTTTCTGTTACTGGAGATGGTGGGGCTGCCCAGCATCCTGCACGAACCCTTGTGCTTTGAGGGGAGTCACAGCCTGTGCTGGTGGGGTTTGGAGGGGGTGAACACCCCTGGGGCCACCTACCCGCCCTGTGGGGCAGCCTCGCTGAGCGAGGGCCTCTTCTCCTTGCTGGGATCCGGATCTGAGGGGAACAACAGCTCGTGAGGGAAACGAGCACAACCTTTCCATCACGGGCAGCTGCAGGGAGCCCTCCAGAGCAGGAGGGCCCCTCTCAGCTCTGGCTCACCTTTTTCCTCCTCTGGAGGCTTAGGTTTCTCCTTGGGCCGTGGCAGCAGGAGCTGGAGGCCTTCTGACAATGTGAAGGTAAGGACAGGCTTTTTACCTGGGGAGGGAAAAGACACGGAGTGCTCCCATGGCAAAAGAGGGAGGGCAGAGGGGTCAAAAATCATCTGGGGCTTGCCCAGAGAACAAGAAAGGACAGCTGAGCAAAGAATTTGAGATCTCCTTGATGGCGAAGCAGTTTGGGGGCTGCAGGGTGGGGTGACATGTCCCACCCTGGCTCTGTGGCAAGGCTGGGTGGCAGAAATGGGAGATGGGGATGTGTGCCAGGCTTTGTGTGTGCCAGGCTTTGTGTGTGCCAGGCTTTGTGTGTGCCAGGCTTTGTGCCTGCCTGAGCAGCCTGTCCTGGGAGTCACTCTGTGCTGGTGGCCGTGTCCTCGATGCCTTAAGTTTTAGCTTTTATATTTTCCAGATTCTGTATTGCATTGATATAACTCTGAACTTCACATAAGGTGTCAGCAAGCTCTCCTCACAGCTCAGTCACACAGAACAATCCTTTTCCAGCCCCAGAACCAAGAACACTGCTGCAGCTTCAGGCCCCAAAACGTGCAAACAGCAGAGAATTAAGGAGAACAATCTGGGAGGATGGGACTGCATCACCTGGAGCTGGAATGGGACATTTAACCCCAATATGGAAATGGATCAACACTTATAAAAGTGTGAGAACTCCTGACTCAGGACCCACCTTGGGTGTAGCCATGATCAGGCTCTTGTACTGCCCAAGGTGTATCCTGTGAAGGCCTTTTAATAAATCCCTGCTTTATTCCTTTAACACTGTCTGGCCTATGTTCCAGGGAGCCTCTCCAGGCATCACCCTGGGGTCGGGCAGTGCAGTGACAGTGCCACAGTGACTCCTGGTGATGGCAGATGGGTCCCTGCCTGCCACCACCCAGCCCTGCTCACATCCCTCAAAACAAAGGGAGAGCACAGTGTGGGGGAGAGGAGGTTTTCTCTGCAATTACAGGTCTTCTCCCCAGCAATTTTGCTGCTTTTTAAAAGGCAACAAAACCATTCTTTTTTCCCCATCTCAAAAGCAAGTTTTTACCCAAAGGTTAGAGAAGCAAGACCCTTAGAGAAAGGTCGTTGGTGAAAGCATAAGGTGCAGAAAAGTGTCTCAGGAGCTGAGACATCAGCAGAGTCACAAACAGCAGCTGGTTTGGGTCACACATCTTGTCCCCTACGTGCCAGGCAACCAGAGGGATTTTTTTTCTGCCTGGCTCCTCATCCCTGTGAGATGCAGCAAGGAGCAGTGGCTTGGGGACTGCTGTCCCAGGGACAGTCCCTGTGGGATCAATGTCCGTGCTGGAGAGATCACAGCCTGTTCTACATGTCCAGAGCACTGCCCAGCACAGTCACTCTCTGCGGCTGTAGTTAAACACGAGCTGTGATGCTTGGGACTGTCCCAACCCTTGCAGCAGTTTACACTGATTTAAACACGAATAATTCATGTTGGAAGGGACCTTTCAAGGCCATCTAGTGCAGCCCCCAACACCTTCCACTAGATCAGGTTGCTTAGAGCCTTCAACCTGATCCTGAATGTTTCTAGGATGGGCCTGCCACAGCTTCTCTGGGCAACCTGTACCGGTGTTTTACCACCCTCTAGTGTAAAAAACGACTTCCTATCTCTAATCTGAATCGGTTTAAATGTCACTCTCTCCGCTCCCTGGAGACCCTGGCAAACACTGCCTTTGTCCTGGGTAACACAGCCAGTAACTCCAGAGTAACACGAGGCTTCTGACTTATCACTAGCTTAGAATACACGTGGGATACACGAGGTTTTTCTGGGGGCTTTTTTGTGACTTTTGCATTAAGACAACTACATTTGAGAAGGCCCTGGAAGAGCAGTGAGGCTCTGTAACAAGGTGGAGACCCAAGCTGAGGACTGGGTGTTGTCCGTGGCAATAGCCAAGGGGTGAGGTGGTCTGAGCTATGGACATGGCTTGGCATTCCTGGAGCACAGGGCTCTGCCACCTCAGCCCTGCTGTGAAGCAGGAGCTCAAGCACCTGCCTGGAGGCATCCAAATCCTCGAACTCTGCTGCTTTTTAACCAGGACTTGACAGTGATAAATGACAGGGAGCAGAACAGCAGCTTGCTGACGCCCACTCATCCGTCAAAGCAAGATTAGTATGTGCCTATTTTGGTTTCCCCTTTAATCAAAAATCAATTAGACAATTTCCAAATGAATATTCAGCCAAGGAGCAGGCTGTCAGGCAGACTGACAGCACTCAGCATCACTTGGTGTTTTTCAGTTTAGAGTTATTCAGTGTATCAAAACCAAACAAGGGAATGAGGAAGAAAAAACATCTTTTTCCCTGGAGTTGTCACCTCAAATCCTGATGGAGCTTATTCTCCATTCCAGATATTCAAAGCACTCTCCATGGAATGCCTGGTGTTTGGCTGCACAGCTCTCCTTTCCCTGCTCCCATCTGACTTGCAACCCGAAAGATTGGGGGTTTTTATTTCTGTTTCATGGGGTGTGCCTGAGTATTTTTAACTTGGTTGTTGCAATAAATAGGACTTATGCAACAGCTCTTTGTTTGGGATGTCTCTATGCTCACTTCCCTTTTCACTAAAGAAAATTTCTAAAATCCCACTGGACAGTTTTGACTGATTTTGACAGGAAAAAAAAAATAATTCAATTTTCCCAGCAGGCCTGCACCACATGCACCCTCAAAGCTGTGTGAAGGAGGGGGTCTTTTCAGGGGAACATAAAAGATGTCAGGTCTGGGTGTTTCTGCACTGGAAGAACAAACCTGGAGCAAAACGTGTAGTAGAGGGAACCAGCTTCTTGGGGCTGGAGATCATGGGTGCTTTTGCAGGAGGTGAAGATGCTGGAACCTTGCCCTTCTTGGTGCCCCTGCCACCCTTGGGCTCCTGAGAGCTCTTCTCCTCCTTTTGGATCCTTTTGGAGCTCCTCTCCTCCTTTTGGATCCTTTTGGAGCTCTTGTCCTCCTTGAGGAGCTGAAAGCTCCTGTCCCCCTCCTCACGTGTCTCAGAGCTCCTGCTCTCCTGGTAGGCCCGGAAGGTTCTCATCACCTTCCAGGTGCAGAACCTGCGTGAGAAACGCCGGAGTCATCGGAGCTCCAAGGAGACAATTCCAGCTGAGCTCCTGGGGAGTGCCTCATCTGCACTCCCAGCACAGAAGAGGAATGAGTGGCTGGAGATAAAGGGTGGCAACCCCAGAGGATGGACAGGTACCTTCTCCAGAAGTACATCAGGATAGGGAAGAGGGTGACCTTGGCATTGTGGTAGATGGCCCGGGTCAGTGGGCCCTTGGAAGATGAACGCCAGATTAAATCCCTGTCTTTCTCTGAGATGTTGACCTGGGCACAGGGGAGACCAAAGCACTTTGCAGCACTTTTGATGGGGTTGGGTTTCTCTCCCTGACCCCACCTCAGCAGTCTCTAAGAAGAGGCCCAAATTCCATCCTGGCTGCTTGCCCCAGGCACAAGGGCAGGATCCCACCTGGGTTTCTGTGGGAAGTATTGTGCCCTCCAAAGGGGAGATGGCAGAGCTACTGAGAGGAGATGGGGTGGGTGCAGTGGGGAGGGGATGATGGTGACACTGGCCTCTGAAGAGTGAAAGGACTGGATTGGTGCTGTGCAGCACCATCTTGGCACTTCAGCCCTGGCATTTTTCCAGCAGGTAATGCTGGAGAATCATCCCCACCTTTCCCATCCTTATCCACATGCTCATTCTCAATTTATCAATTCTGGTGGGGGCTTGTTTCTAACCCCTCCCAGCCCAGGTGGAAGCCCCAAGCTCCAGAGGACACCCCAAAGTCCTGCCACAGCAGATCCAGACCCCAGTCTGTTCCTCTTTCCCCACCACTGATCCCAGCTGATCCCAATGCCCTTGAGCAATGAGCAGGCAGCAGCCTCCAGCCTTCCTGGGCAGGTCCCAGGGTCTCACCCGCAGCTTGGGGGGGATATCAGAGTTCAGGAAAAGTTTGCTGATGACGCCAAGTTTCTTTCTAAGAAAGGCAAGGTGCCTTTGTGACCGCAAGTTGCGGGGTGCCACAGCTTCCTCACAGTCAGCCAACCTGGAAAACCTGCAATGGCACATGAGGTCTTGTTCTAAGACAAGTGCTGGTAACTGCTAGGCTAGGCAGTCGTGTTCTTCCTTAATTTGGTATTTTCTTGGCCAGGGAAAGCAAACCTCAAGGTGTGGAGCAGTGACACAGGAGGTATGAAAAGACACCTCCCTCTTCTGCCACCCTTGTAGTCACAGGATTCACCTGGGGCAGGTGATATTCCCCCTTTTTGGGAAGAGAGGAGGACTGAAAGCTGGGGATTTGCCTGTTGTGGGGGTGTTGGCTGCAGGGCTGCTGCACATTGGCTATGGATTGGTCTTACAGGTTTGTTGGGAACATGGACAAGGTCAAGAAAGAAGTGTCACCACAACTGGGACATCAAAAATGGTGCAGGCAAAATGTTGGATTGCTTGGGACTACCAAACCAAAAAGATTTCAAGCAGGAACCCTGAGCCAAGGGATCACTGCAGGCTGAAATGGGGGCCTTGGAGGTCTCCATCAGAGATGGGTTTGGGCCAGAGCTGAGGGAGGCTGGTGCCAGGTTGGATGGAACTCTCAGCAACCTGGTCCAGTGGGACATGGCAGGGAGTTGGAACCTTTAACATCCTTTCCAACCCAAGCCGTTCTGGCATTCTGTCGTGGTACCTGGTGGAAGAAGAACTTACTTGTCCATCTCCAGGTAAAAGTGGAGGTCGTCCACGAGGAAGTTGACGACGATGAGCTGCTGGTTCAAAATGCGGCGTTTTATCAGTGTCACCTTTTCCGGCGGGGCTTTGCCCTTGCAGGGGCCGGGCTTCTTTGCGGAACTTTTGCTCTTCTTTTTCTTCTTCTTCTCCTTGATGGGCAAGTCTGAGACAGGGGAAGAGGTTCTGTGTCCTGCTGCCCAGCACTGGGTTTGCTCCTTCCCCTCAGCTGTGCTTCCCTTACCTGCCCACGATTTGCTGAGGGCCTTTCCACCTTTGTGGACAACACCCTCCCTCTAGCTTGGTGATCTCCTCCATCCCTCCTCCTCTTTGCACCCATGGAGTGTTTATGTTCCATAGGGAATGACCTGTTCCTAAGGCCTGTTGGCATGTCTAGCTGTTGGCCCTAGCTCTGACAGGGCCCACAAGCAGATAATGAGTGGGGATGAAAGGGAAAATTACCTCTATATACAAAATTTCCCCTATATACAAAATTTTCTTGATCTAAATAGGGTTTCTGTGTGTTTAGTAGTTTACCTCTCTAACTTCTTTTCTGGCCTCCTCTCAAACCTGTTTGTAAACTTTCTGTTCAGGTCAGCTCCCTGTTGCCCAGAAAACAATTTCCTTTTGTTTATTTTTCTGGCCTGTCTCACCTTAGCTCCATTTAATGCTTCCTGTTTTGGGTTGTTTTTTGTTTTTTTTTCTTTTGAGGCAGGGATACAAACTTGCATATACAATATTGTTTGAGAGAGAGGCACTAAATCATGGTGATGGGAAGTAAAGGACAGGTTTTCTCCATTTTCTTCCCTCCCTAAACCCAAGGATGTCCTGGGGAGGGAGGAGAAGGGGTGGCAGCACACTAGACATACTTTCCCTCTCGTTTCTTCGCTCCTGACGGAGAAACTCCTCAAATTCTACGCGGCGTTTGTGATCTCCCATGTCCCTCTGGAACTTGCAGAAGCTCCTGACGAGCTCCCGGATGGCATCCCATGCCCATCCCTGCGGAGACACGGCACAGGTGGCATCAGCCGGGGAGCTGCAGCCCTGGGGCTGAGCCCTCCTGTTTGGATGCGCTGCCCTGAGCTGGAGCAGCCTCGGCAGTGGGATTTGTGACCCAGTATTTGCTTTCCAGTTTCTCAGTTTCCCTGGTGGCCACAGGGGATGGTGTGGATCGCTCGGCTGCTCCAGACGTGGTGAAGTCTGCGTGGAGCAGGACTCCAGAGCCTGTAGGAGGGAGCCTCTCCCTGCTGCCTTCCTGCAGCTCCCCGAGCCTGACACCCGTTGATGTGACATCCCTGGTCTCACAGCACCTCCTCTCTTTCTTGCCTGGCAAACATCCTCAGCCTGCCAGCACACAGAGTCTTTCCTTACCATTCTCTGTGTCTTCAGGTCCTCTCCCCCTTCCTGCACCTGCTGACGACGACGCCTAGACTTGGGCTTTTTGCTCCAGGGCAACAAATCCTGCTGCTGCTGCTGCTCCTTCTGCTTCTGTTTCTGCTTCTGTTTCTCTTTCTCTTTCTTTTTCTCCTTCTCTGTCTTTTTCTGCTTCTTCTTCTGATTGTAGTGTCCTTCCTCCTCTTCCTCCTCATCCTCCTCTTCCTCCTCACCCTCCTCAAACCTGCCAGATGGGAGAGTAGAGAGCATCAGGGGCATCCAGAGGCATGAGGAGGGCACTGGTTTGATGGAAGGGGGCCAAGGCAGGGAGCAGCTGATAGGGGACAGCCCCAGGATTGGGGTCCCACTGGATTTCTGTCCCTGAAGGAGGTTAACAATGGCAGAGGGCACTAAATATCCTCCCCTGGGCTCTCTTCTTGCACGTGGCAGCCTTGGGAGTGTCTGTCCTGCCTATCTGCAGTGTTTTTTCCTCCAGTCCAGCAGCCTGCAGGCCCAGAAGAGATTTGGTAGTTTTGGGGTTAGGGTCTGGATGGAATATCAGTGTAATGGCTGATGGGTCATATTAAAAATGCATTTATAGCAGTTACTGTCTGGCCCCCTGGGGTGGGATGGATGGTGGGCAGGGTGCGTTTGCAGAACTGGGCTTAAGAAATCAGCTCAGCTCAGGTGCTCACCATCTTTTATCCATTTGCTTCATATCCCACTGTGAAGCTGCAAGGACTCATGACTGGAGTTTTCCCAGGGTGGTGAGACATGAACCCAGAGATTTAAGTGTGGCTATAGTGTGATTTTAAGTGATTTTTCTTGGAGTCTGAGCACTGCCCAGGTGGCATACAAGGGGTTGATTGAGGATGAAGTGCACAAAACATGCACAAGGTGTGAAGAGTAAATCTGAACTGGGGGTGGGGAGTGTTCATTTTTCCCCTTTCCCTGGTAATTCTGCAATTTAGGGCACCTATGCATACATCTGAGAGGGCTAAGTGACCAAACAGGGAGCAGTGGCACTACAGGGGAGCACTGGGAAAAATCTGAAAAGAGTGGAAGGAGCAAAGCTCTGTGCTGCGAGGTGCCAGACCTGCGTTTTCTGCATTCCCTCTTCCTTGCAGCAGCAGCAGCATTCTCTCTAGCAATCCTCTCGGATGCAACAGCTGTGGGGACAGAAACAGGGCCAGTCTCTTCCTCAGGTGGCAGCCAGAGCCTGCACACAGCTGGACCCTGGAGCCTCCACGTGGTGTCTGTGCAGTGACTCTGGCTCAGGAGACACTGTGGGAGCTCTTCAGCTCTCATGGTTTGACCTCCTCAGCATCTGCTTCAGAGAAATGCCCCACTCCCACCTCCCACCCTCCCAGGCTGGTTTAATGTCCCAGAGCACAGCCTGCCATGGGTGGATAGGCCTTTCTTTCTGGAGAAATTGATGTGATGCCTGTAGGGAAGTCTCCTGCTCGCCCAGTCCCTGGAGCATCCCCAGGGGTGGTGGATATTTGGGAGCCCCCCCTGCCCCTTGCCTGCCCAGCCTGGACTCACTGAGTGCTGCACTCATGAGCTGCAGAAGCTCCTCTTCCTTGCTTGGGCTACTCACAGCCAGCTCATCTGCCATCATCCTCTGGAATTCTGCATCAGAGAGAGGAGAGGGGACAGATCCCATGTCCATTACCTCTGGGTATGACAGCCCTCCAGCACTGTCTCTGAGGGCTGGGTTTTGTTACCTCCCCTGTCCCCTTGTGTGTCCTGTTCCACGATCTACCCATGACACTGCATTTCGTGGGTAAAACTGAGGGCCCATGAGCTACAGGGTGACTGCTGTCACCCTCAGTGCAGCACTGGTGCCTAGAAAATTGGTGTCATTCCCAAAAAATTGCATGACACAACAAAGCTGAGGAGTTACACCAGTAGCACCAGCATGGCCAGTCCCAGCATCCTCAGGAGAAGGTCAAAACGTGGAACTGAGGTGCCAGGAACCACTGCTGGTGTTGGGCTTCCCTTTGCTGCAGCCTTCATTTGATCTGGTTACCCAGGCCAGTGCAGGGATGTGGCATTTGGTGCCACAGGCAGGAGGGAACTTGGCCCTTAGGTCACTGCCAAAGCTTTGATTACAAATGAAGGCTCCCAAACCCTCCATGATGTCCATCCCCTGCTTAGAGCCACTGGCCACCACCAGAGCAGAAAGCCTGCTGTGCTGGCTCCAGCCAACGTGAACCACCCCAGGAGCAGAGAGCCTCCTCTTACCAGCTCTGCCCAGGAGCACTTCCATCTCTGCCTGGATGGAGCCTCCTTTCTGGAGATCCCGAGCAGCGAGCAACTGCCAGTGCTTGGAGGAGACCCCCTCCAAGCTCCTGGTGCCGTGCAAGGCCTGGCTCAGCTTCAGGGACTGGTTCATCCTTTGGGACAGGTGGAAATGTTCCCCTCTGCCAGCAGCACGGCCCGGCACCTCGGGCACAGGGATATCCATCCCTGGAGCCTGCGGAGAGGAGAGGGCAGGGTGGTGGCACAGAGCACCTTCCCCATCTCCAGCACTGTGCCCACAGGTTTTACTGTGCTCCAGACTACAAACCTGCCCAGTTTAGATCTCTGCTTGAGCTTTAAGCAGCCTGGAAGGAATCTACGTGAGCACAAAGCTTCAGCTGGCTGGGATGTACTGGGGACAGGCAGCCAGAAGAAGGCCAGACACGACTTTGCAGCTTTCCTGGAGAGTTCAACATCCCCCCAGATGGGCTGGAAACAACCCTGAAGGTGTCCCCAGCAGCCTGGTGACCTCGTGTGCTGTTTTGTTGGCTGCTATGAACAGGGCTGGTTCCAGCTGGTGCCCTGGGTGTGCCTTCCTCATTTCCCCCAAAATCCTCCTGCAGGTTTTGCCTCTCCCCACAGACAAAGAGTTTGCACAGCTCGACAGGGAGCAGAGGGAGAGTGGCTGTTTTCTGGCTGAGAGCTGAGAGCAGGCACCAAAAATAACCCTGCTAAGCCCACAGCAGTTCCCCTGACACCAGAGCAGCAGAGCCAGGAGGAGTTTGGCTCAGGGGATGGTGCCCACAGAGAGCACGGCCCGAGGCCTGCTGAAGTGCTAATTGCACTCCCAGACCAGCTCTGGCCTCCGAGGGGAGATTTCCCTGACAAGAGATGCTGAAAAACCTGGGCAGCTAATTAACTTCCGACCAAGAGCAGTTAATGAGTCAGGGTCGGGAGCTGCCAGCTGACTTTTCCAAAATGCTCAGCTCTCACTGGCTGAGACTCTGGGAGCCAGGTCTTGGAGGATACCAAGCCCTGACAGCCTCTCCTTAACGCTTCCAGGAACAGCTGCTGGTTTTACATTTTGTTTTTTGGGGAAACGGTTTGACAATCACCATCTGCAGTGAGAAAAATTCCTGCATGGGTTGTGCAGGTACCAGTGCAGGTGGGATGATCAGGGGGTTCTGCTTGCAAGGTTTCTGGGTGTAATGCTGGAATTTAGGGTAGATATTATGAGATTTCTGATGCCAGGAGGAATAATAGTCTAGGAAGAGTGCTTGTGTAACTCTGATTTCTTGTATCATCCTTTTTGGTGGAAAAAAAAACATGTGGAAAACTTGAGGGTGGTTGAGTCAGGCTAAAAGGCTGCATGGCCTCTTGCCCCCCTGTGCTGGCCAGGCACTGGTGCTGGGGCAGGGTCATGCCATGTGTGTCATGCACATGAGTCACATTAATTGCAGTAATAATTACACATTAATAGCGTGGGCAAGGAAAAAAAACAGGGGGAGATCAATTCCCAGAAGTGCTGGGCTCACCCGTGCCTCCTCTAAAAGCCTGCAATTACGTTTCTCCCCGCTTTTAGGCAGGGTCAAGGGGGAGCTCTTGCAGGTTGAGCCTGCAGTGCTGCCAGCTTAACAGGATGCTGTGCTGGAAGAGCTAAGGATCATTGCTCCAGGCAGCTGGAGCAGGGTAGGATCTGCTGTGTCACCCTGTGACAGCATTGCCTGGGGATATTGTAGGATACCAGACCACTGCAGCTAATGATGGGTTTTTCCTCCCTCCCTCCCTCCCTCTGTCTCTCTCCAACTTTCCACATCCCCACTGGAGCCTGCACACCCCGAGGATGCCCCTGTGCATCCCCCTCACCATAAACTGGAGGAATGTCCTGTCGTCCTCAGCCAGAAATTCCTCGTAGAGGCTGCAGAGCACCTGAGGAGGAGCAAAGGGGGATTGTCCTCAGGCAGGGTCACAGTGCTGCTGCCAAGGGTGGCTCACGACTTGCTGATGTGCCCAGGGCATGCCTGCACGTCCAGCTTGGTCCACTGGGCTGCCCTGAAGGGCTGGGGCTCTAAATGGGTATTACTGGGGTTGTGCTGGAACCAATGATGGATGCCAACAGATGGCCACTGCCTTGTTGTCCCCAGCCCTTGGAATGTGCATCTAGCCTGGGTCACCAGAGACATTCAATGACTGCTCACCCCTGCCCTGCTGCCCAGCAAACCTCTGAGGATGCTCCTCTCCACTGGTCTGGGGCATCTTGGTCAATGGTCCAGTGCAAGGTGACTGCAAATTGTTTCCTTCCTAAGCTCTTTTCCTCTTAATTTTCCAAATGCTTCACTTCTTAAACATTCCCACACCTCCACAGAGGTGCCAATGCCAGCTGTACCTCCCAGTCTGACCGCTGCCAGCCCCCCTGTGTACCTTGCAAATCTCCTTCTGGGCTCTGAATATCCAGGGGGAGAATTCTCCACATATCAGATGGTTCCACAAACTCACGAGAGTCCTGGTCTCCAAGGGAAGCTTCCCAATGCTGCCCTCCTCCAGGTAGGTCTTGCAGATCTTTTCCCCAATCAAATGGCGCAGGAAGAAGTTGTTTTCTCTGTTGGAGTCCAGCACCACGGGCAGGAACTCCTCCAGGTCGTGCCACAGGTCCAGGAGATGAGTCTCCATGGGCCGGTTCTGGCGCTGCAGGAAGTCTCTGAAGGGTCGTCCCGCACAGGCCTCGGCACTCAGGGCCCAGGGAAGGAAATCCAAGGTCTTGACTGGCTTTTTCAGGGATGGCAGCCGGGCAAGGGATGCAGAGGGAGGCAGGTCAGAGAGGATTTTCTCCTTACAGAGGTTTTCTAGATCCTGCTCTGCACTGGACTGAGGTATTCCAGCAAATGTTACTCCTCCTCTGCCTCCAAAGGCAGGAGTTGCAGGTTGTTCTGACTGCTGGGGAATCGATCCCAAAGCATCCTTATCCAGACACAATTCCTCCGTGCTCCCAGCTGGCCCTGGCTGCTCCTCTGGTTTCACCCAAAAAGTGGCCGTTTTCAGTTCTTGGGTGTCTCTCCCCTCCTTGACCAGAGCCCAGATCCCTGCTTTGGCTTTCTGGCTGCAGTAGGGCCCTGACACGCCCTGGCTCTTTCTGATGTGCATCATGGGGAGGGGCTCTGACAGCCCTGGGGGCTCCTGCCAGCAGGTCTGTGATAAATGTTCCTGATATTCCTGGAGCAAAGGCCAGCACGATTCCTCTTCCTCCATTCCCACCTTGCAGTGCATGAAGAATTTAGGGAGCCAGTAACTCTGAATAATAAAAAGGGCCTGTTCCTGCATCTTGCTCAGGATATCCCTCCTGGTGCTGATGGACTGGATGTGCCTGGCTTTTGGCAGAGATCCTGAGGGGGATGCAGGGAGTTATGATGGGGCATGGCTCGATGCAGGCTGTTCCCCAGCCAAACCAAGCAGGGGATGGCATCCCATCCCCCTGGGAGCACCCAGGAATGACTCCCTCACTGCTCATCCCCAGCTCCTATGTTTCTCACCAGCAATGGTGGTGCAGAGGGTGACGACGCTGGAGCCTTCACGCAGGTGAGTGGCTCTCAGCCTGTGGACCAGGGACAGGAACAGCTCCCTCTGACTCCCATCTGACTCATCCACACCCAGGAGCCTTTCAGTGATGAGCCAGAAGTCAATCAGTTCTTCCCCTATGGACCACACAAGGGATGGGAGTTGGGAGGAGCCTCTGAAAGCCCCGAGGATGGATGAAGCAGAAGGAAAGATCACCTGGATGAACCGGGGGAGCAGAGCAGGGAAAAGCCACAGTTATGCCTCTCCTTCCCAGCTCTGCTGCTGGCTCAACTTCCAGAGCTTTCTCTGGGACCTTACCCATGCCCCCAGCTCTGTGCTAATGGTAGGTGGCTGGCTGGGAGGGGGCCATGGAGCATCCTGAGCCCACCTGCTGTTCCTTGGACGAAGGTGCAGAAGTGCTGCATGCCCTGGCTCCCACTGATGCACCTCTCCAGCAGCCACCGGTCAGCGCTCGGCCAGTTCAGGAGCTCTGCTGTGGGACAGATGGCATCAGGGGTTGTCTGCCAGATCCCAAGGAAACTCCCCAGCTCCCACCCTGAAAGAGGCTTCTTGAGGCAGAAATCACCCTGAACTGGAAGTTTTGGAAGGACTGTGGGATGCACGCGTGGTGTTTGCAAGGATGTCCTGTCAGGGACAGCCTGTCTGGCTGTTGTGCCTCTCCTCCTTGCAAATGTCAATCTTTTCTTGCCCAAGTTTGGGGCTCGCCCTCAACTTCCTCCAGCTTTGAGTTTCAACTCGACTGAAGAAACAGCAGCAATATACTCAGCAAAAGCCTTGGTGAATTGCTTATTTTTCTGAAATATAAATCTGCATTCCTTCTGCCACAGTTTTCTTTCCAGTGGCAGTAGATACGCAGGCTGAGGAAGTACCTGGCTGGACTGAGAGGGCTCATTTTAGGGGCAGAGTGTGCACAATCCAGACTTGTTGCCAGTAAGAGACCACAGCCTGTTTACCCAGGGCATCTGTGTACAGCAGCAAAAACAAAACATCCGCACCTCTGTTTCCCGTGCCCCAGGATGCTCTCCAGCCCCGCTCCACCCCTGGACCCCCCGGTAAACCCGGCTAGGCGGGTACTTAGCGAGCCTGTATTAACAGCGTGGTGGAGTAAATCCCCGCGCATCCCATCGGGACCCGCTGCATCCCTAAAAATGGGCTGTGCAACGCCTTCTTAGCCCGGAGCAGAGGCACGACCCACTGGGCAGGCACCCGGCAGTGACAGCCCCGGAGAGAGAGGAAGCCGGGGCGCCGAGGAGAAGCCGATCCGATTTCCTCCGTGTCGCGATGACTCACCTGCTTCCCCCGAGCGAATGAAACCCAGCAGCTTCTGGCAGAGGACGAGGTGGAGGCACAGGCTGGATTTGCAGAAGTGAGGCAGCCGGTGCTTTTCCAGCCAAGCCAGTAAAGCCGCGGGGCTGGGATCCTGAGGTGCCCAAAGGAGAGGATTAGCTGCGAGCAAGGATCCGGCTCCTGCCCGGCGATTGCGGTGAGTAACAGGTCCCTGCCACCGGGGAAGGAGGTGGGGAAGGCGCCCTGTTGCTTTACGGCGCTGAAAGCCGCCCTGGTGCTGAGGCACAAGGGGGACGCTCAAGTTGCAGCCCCTGCTCGTGTCCCCCAAAAGCTCTGCCTGAGGTGGGAGCCCCGGCTGCCTGCAGGGCTTCCCTGCCCTGCCTCTCCTCGCCCGCCTCCCCAGAGCCCAGGCATGGCAGCTTCCCGGCAGCTTGCAGAGGAGCAGGATCCTTTTTGCTTTGGGATCTGAGCGCTGGCAGCTGTGGGGGAACGGGGACGAGTGTGGGGAGGGAGGGCTGAGCCAGGGTGAGCAACAGGGCTTGGATCCTGTTGGATTCAGCAGGAATCCAGGACAAGGGGCTGATATTTGTGTCCCTCTCTGCCGCCACACACGCTCTCCTTCGCTCCAGCTCTCGGTGTTTATAGATAGACCCCATAAACTGCAGCAGGACTTTAAATGGCTTGTGCTCCGCCCAGGGCTTAAAAGCGAGATGACGCCTGGGTTTGAAATGATCGCCCAGCTGCACAACAGGAGAGCCAGAGAGGGGCCTTGGCACTGAGAAACCGGCTCCTTCCCTCCCCTGCCCCGTGCCCTTCCTCCCTCTTTCTCCCACTCCTCCCTTCTCACAAGGGACATGTTCTCACCAGGTGGCTCGGCAGCTCTGGCCACAGGTACCACCGGGCCATGCCGTTGATATAGAGGGGTGTCTGGCCAAAAACCTGGATCAAAATGGAAAGGGAGAGCTGAAAGAGATGGAGGGTGGCAGAGGAGCCCAGAGCCCAGCTGTTCTAGTTAGCTCCCACTACACAGAAGGGCATCAAATTCCCTTTTAGACCTCTATCTACAAGTTGTGATCCTTCAGTTTCCTTCATTTTCCAGCCTGAATGTGGTGTACTCTCATTTTTCCTGCCACAGAAAGTTCACCTGAGGGGAGCTCTAAAAGGCCCCAGGTTTTATGGTGCACAGTGGACTTACAGGAAGATTCAGAAAGGTGTTGAAAAAGTCAACAAATACATCATCTTGCAGCAGCAGCCCCAGGTCTGTGGAAGCTATGGATGCTACAGGGGGAGAAGAGAAAGTTACCTGGGCTTTGTGTTGCCAGCTGTGACATCAGTGTGAGCCAAAGGAGGAGCTTTGGGGGGAAATCAGCTTTAGGGGATATGTAGTACAAGCTTTAGCGCTGGGACAGCCTGTGAAATATGTTTCAGGCTCTTTGGAAAGCACCACCTTTGGAAACACGCAGGAGCTGGGAAGTTTGAATGGCAGCCTCCTAAACAGCAAAGGTTCGTGGTTTAGGGAGGCTGGGCACAAATGTGGCAGCATCCAGAGGGCAGGAGAAGGGAGGTGCCCCTCTGCCTTGCCTAGACACTGGGCATAACACAGCTTGTCCACCCAAGACTCAGTGCAAGTGTCAGTGCCCAGCACCCCCCACTACCCTGTGAACTTTTATTCATGTCTGGAAGCTCTGGGTGCAAGAAGGGTTGGCATCAGCCTGCTGGTAGGTGGATGCCCTTGGAAAAGTCCTCTTCCATGAAGACACAGCTGTTTTACAGGGAGGACCCCTTTTTCAAAGCTTAATACTCCTTTCCCCCTCCTCTTTTTCCACCTTTTGGGGTGTGTTTAGAGGGGGTGAAGCCCCCATCAAACTCACCAGCAGTCATCATGATGGTGCAGTGTTCCAGTGCTGTGTTCCAAAGTGCCACCCTGATTGTGACACACTTGTTTTGGTGACTCCTGGAGGGCTGCAGGGCTCTCGAGGACCACAGCAGCTCTCCCCAGGCCTGCTTAGCCTGCAGAGGAGGATACTGAGAGAGGATCTGATCAGTGTCTCTGTGTGCCTGAGGAGGGGATGTCCTGAGGATGGAAGCCAGGCTCTTCTCGGTGATGCTGATCAATGGGATGAGCAGAAATTGGAGCAGAGCAATTCCCACCTGAACACGAGGGAAAACTTCTTTACTGTGGCAGCCACTGATCACTGGAACAGGCTGCCCTGAGAGGTTGTGGAATCTCCCTCACTGCAGAAGTTTGAGAAACATTTGGGCACAAGGCTCAGGACTGAGCTCAGGGGACCCTGCTTCAGCTGAGGTGTCAGACCAGGTGGTCCCTCCTGTGATTCTGTGAAATGTCACTTTTTAAATCACCAGCCTCCAGACACAGTCAGGCAGTCCTGAAATTAAACCCTTCCCCTCTCCCTGCTGGGGCAAACTTCATGCCTTCAAAGCAGGTTCCTGGTGGCATCTCAGAGCTGGGTGTGGTCGCTGTCAGTCCATCTGCTCAGCTTGGGATGGGAATTTCACAGGACATCCCCTCTGTCTGCCCCAAACAGACCAAGCCCACATTCCTTATCAGCCGTCTTTTTTCATCAGATCTGGGGCTGAGACCCAACCTTGGAGACCCTCCAGCTGGAAGAGGAGAAGGAGATAGAGGAGAAAAAGAAGGAGCCCGTCCTCCAGGAAGAGTGACTTGCTTCCCTGGCAGGAGGAGGAATCTGCTCCCCAGGTGAGTATTTGATCCTGCTCTTTGTAATGCCGTGGTGCCAGGCCTGGGGACACCCGCGCTCTGCACAGGCAGCAGAGGGGCCGGACAATGTCCCCCCAGTGTCCCCAGGAGCGGGGCCACCACACGAGGTGGCGCTGTCAAATCAGGAATGCGAGGCTGTTCCCAGCAGCAGCAGGGCTCTGCATCTCAGCCAGCGGCTTGTGACAGCTCCCGTGAGCCCAGGGACAGCTCCGAATGGATTGGGGGGCTGGCGCTGGGGACCCCAGGGGACAGTGCTGGGCTGCCGGCACCTCTGCTCGGGGGTGTACGCTCACCTTCCTTCAGCCACAGCCCAGCCACATGGGCTGGCCACTGTGCCAAAACCCAAACTGATGTGGAGAAGGGGCAGCTGTGAACCACAAAACACCTGCTCGACCCAGTGGTGCCAGGGGAGATGTGGGAAGGAGTCATGGAAGACCCTGGGGTGAGAGGTTGTGGAACATGGATCTGTAAAGATTTATCCTGAGATAAATGAGATTTATCAGGATAAATGAGATGAGAGGGGGGGTTAGGAATGGACTGGAGTGGTGGCTGTCTCACACGTATAAGACGCAAAAGTCCTCAGGGAAAGGTCAAAACTTTAAAAATATAACACATTTTCCAGTTCACAACCCAGCAGATGCCCAGTAGGATCCTCAGAGGCTGGGGTGGCTCATTGGGTGCTCATTCAGCTCTGGACTGACCTCAGTTGGACTGTGATGGCTTCTGCCAGGAAAAAACTGAGGTTGTGAGCAGGAACTGGCCAACATGATCGCTGTGGAAGGGCACAGGGCCATTTCCATGGAATTTCTCCCCAACAGGACACCCCAAGAGTCTGGCAGGGTGGAGCTCTCCTCAGCCTGGCTGCAGCTTCCCAGGTTTTCCCAGGCCACACCATCTCCTCACAAGAGGAGCTCATGTGAGCTGGGTGGCTCTTTAGGAAAAAACAAAAAAGGTTGGAAAAAAAGAAGTGGCACAGCCCAGATTTAGAAGGAAGCTCGGAGAGGCTGGACCCCATAAAAAGATAAGGGCAGGGTTGCAACATCAAACACGTCAGGAGGGCTTTGCTCCCCCTGTGCCCCAGGCTGGATCACCCACATCCCCCGCCCCCGGCGTGGGGACCAGCCCAGTCTTGGCAGCCCTAAGGTGACGAATGGCAGAGCCTCACGTTCCTGGGGCACCAGAGGGGATGGGGCTGGGATTTTTCTCCTTGCCCAACATCAGCTGGCACTGCTCCCCACAGTGGCAAAGTCCAAGGCTGCCCAAACACAGCGTCAGCCTCACTGCCTGTGGTCACTGGCCACTCACAGCCTCCCCCAGCAGCCCAGTCTGTCCCCTTCAGTGCCATCAGGAGGGTGGGGGGTGTTTGACACACACCCTGAACATCTCAGCATTGCTACTGGGTTCTGGGTGATGGACTGGAGACCCAGAAATCTGGGAAACTCCAGCCTGAGTGCACAAACCTGCTCTCCACTCTAGAATAAGTATTTTATCCCCTCCATGAGCTTTTGGGGGAAGATTTGGGATTTTCCCCCACTGTGCACCCTCATCCTGTTTTCCTATAAATAGTTTATAGGACACTAGACCCACAGCACCTTAAAACTTACCCAAGGCCTGAGGAATTCCAATTCAGCCTTAAATATTTATTCCTTTCTTGAGCATACTACAATTGTTTTTCACATGTGACTTCCATGCTCAGAAAAGGTTGTGCACAAGATCTGTTTGCTCAGCAAGGACGCCACTGGTGTTTCCTTTGGGTGTATTTTTGAGCCTGATGCCATCTGTCTGTGATTTTCTTGCTTGGGACTGTCCCTTACACCTGACAGGCCCTGTGGCAGGCTCTGCCTTCACTCGTTTCCCCTCCAGCTGAAGCAGAACCACCGGTGTAACCTTATCCGAGCCTCCGGGGCTGTTGACTTCAGCAGCCCGGGTTAAGTATGTGCTGTGGCAGGACAGGGACCTAATTCAGCCACAAGGGAGGGACACAGGCAGCGGCACTTTGCTGTTTACCTTTTATAATTTACAATGCCAGGCCCCGATTCACCACTTAATCCACTTAGGCAGCAGTTTGAGGATTTCTGTACTCTCACGGAGCTGTGAGGTGCGCCAGGCTGAAATTGATGTTCCAGCCGCAGCTAACACAGTCCCAAATCTGTATTAAAACTCCCTGGCTGGGAGTGCTTTTAACAGTGTGAACAACAACAAAAAAAGAGAAAATAGGGGGAAAAAAAGCCCCACAAAAACCACCCTGCCAATGCACAGTGTGACTGATTTCCAACTGCGGGGAAAGGCATGTGCTGAGCGCTCCCTGGGATATTCTCCACCCTTGTACAGAACGAACTGAGCCACGCAATTTCTGGGTCTCAAATCCCGCCTGCTCCTGACGTTCTCATCTTCCAGCTTCCCCCTGGGCTGCTGTGGAAGGCGAGCACGTGCCCGGGGAAGGTCTGCCGGGGCACAGCCGGCGGCAGGTAGGGGCTGCCTGCCGGGAATGCCGCTGGATCTGGGCAAGGGGCTGCCGGGGCACGGACCAATGCCGCGGGGTCCTGGGAGGGGTGGCAAGGTGAGCGGCGGGCACGGGGACAGGCAGGCTCAGAAAGGGGTGGGGAGGGAGGTGGCTGCACCTGGGCTGTCCCGGGGGGCCGTGCCCCAAGGCTCCTCTTCCCTCTGCGCGTCCTGGCGGGCTGGATGGGGAGGGGTTTCTTTCCCCCCTCTGCGTGTTTGCACTCATTAATTTGCTTTCCTAAACTGCCCTTTAGCGCAGCCCAGGTGATCTGCTCGGGAAAGCTGAAAGCCCTCTGGCCACCAGCCCGCGGCCACCCTTGACCCTGGCAGCATCTTCAAAGGGAGCATGGGCCTGCTGCGGAGCGTGCAATGTTTGCTCACAGCCAGGGCCAGCAGCTACTGCCTGCCTGCCTTGGGGGGTTTCGTCAGCCTCCTGCAGCACTCCGGGGGAGACCGGTCGGCCACTGCTGCTTGCACAAGGTCAGTCCCCCCAGTGCACTCACTCCCCCACCCCACGGTGAGCCCCCTGTCCTCGGTCACTGCTGAACTAAGCGCCTGCTCAGGTGTTGGGTTGATTTTTCCAGCCCTCCTGTTGCTAGTCGTGGGTGAAACACGCCGTGTCTCCAGGTCTCCCAGCCTGGGAGCACCTCGGGAGCCCACCAGGAGCTGCTGTCAGGGGTCCAAGCAGAGGCAGCTGTGCCCAGGGGTGGGCGGAGATGGAGGTGATGCAACATCGGGACAGCCAGCCCGTGGCTGCTGTCACCTGGATGCAGTTCAGTTCCTCATGCAGGACCTCCCAGCCCAGAGCATTCCCTGGGTGCATCTGAGAGCAGTATGGCTCAGTTTAGGAAGGTCTTGACTGTTGAGCATAGGGAGAGGAGAGATGCTGAAGATGTTCCTGCTCATTGCAGGGCATTGGATGTGATGACCTTCAGGTCCCTTCCAAACCAAACCAAAGCATTCTGTGATTCCATGATGTTATGCCCATCCCTCTTCCCTCCCAGCTGTGCCACTGCTGGAGGCTGGCGCATTTTGGGTGTGTCCAGCCTCCTCCTGGGACCTAACCATCACAACAAAATGGGCAATTCCTCCTCCTTTTGTGACATCTCTGTTGGAAAAAAACCCCAAAAACAACAAACCAATATTCCTTTCAACTTCAGAATTTTTCTTTAGTTCTAGTGAAAAACCAATGGGTACTTGGGCTTACAGTCCAGGTCTGCAATCTGTTGGGCTTGAGGTCCCAGGATCTGTGGTGAGGGGCCACCCTTGGAGATGGCTTCATGGTGCTGGGAATGTCCCAGCACTGCAGGAGCAAAGCCACCAGCCCCAGGGCCTGAGCCACAGGGGAATTTTATATCCTATTTAACCCTCAAGTTGCCACCCTCCTCTTCCCACCCATCCCCCTGCCCCCCCAATAATGTGACATTTCTGCATTTTAAGGCATTCCCAAATGGAGGACAGGGCTGGAGGGGACACATGGACAAGGGATGGGTCACAGCAGCCCCAGCAAGGCACAGTGGAGAGGGAAGCCTTGATCCTTTACTGCCAGGCTGCTGGCTAGAGTTGGAAAAGGGCAGGCATGTCTCATGCTACCTGAGAGAAACTCATCCTGGTCCCCAAACTTTTCCTGGAGAGCGCAGGGACCAGGCTGTGCCCTGTCCCTGAGGGTTTGCCCAGCTGCCTTGGAGGCAGGAGGCTGCAAAGTCCAGCCTGCCCAACCCTCATAACTCACCAGCCACTTCCCAACCTTGGCACTTCTCTCAGGATATCAAACCGTGGCGGCAGGAAGCGCCGGGGCCAGGCCAATAAAGGTGTTCCCACGAATTAACAGGAGGAAGAAGGAAAAATCTGTGCCAGTTGGGACTCGTCCCAGGAAGGGGACATTGTCTCACCCTCTGGCTGCACGCGTGGCCCTTTGAAGGAGGGTTTCAATCCACCCGTGGGTCGTGTCACCTGCTGGCACCGAGCCCTCCCAGCTCCCCCAGAAGGGCTTTGTCGGTGACACCGAGGGTCACTGGAGCACGCACCTGGGCCAAAGCACAGCCTGAGCAGGCTTTCCCAAAAGAAAAAAAAAAAAAAAATAGCCAGGCTGGAAGGGGAGGAGGGGAAGGAAGGCAGGCGGTAAACAAGCTGGGTGAGCCCGGCGAGGCCCGGGAACGCTTCCCGGGAGAGGGCGCTGGGTCCGCGGCTGCCGCTTCTCCGCTGGCTCGTAAACAACTTCTGCCGGGCGAGCGCAAGTCTTGGGCATGAGCCAGCCACCAAACCCTCCCGGGGCGGGCAGCTCCATCCTCCCACCCCCGCCATCGCAGCCTTGCCCACCATGGGGGTCTCTCCCACGCTGGGGTTTGCTGCCCGGCGTGGAGGTTTTTGGATGGAGAGATGATGTTTACATTGCCAAGCTGCCTTTGCTCCGCTCTTGCCTTCAGGGTTGGTTGGAGCTGCCCAGCCCCGCGGCTTGCACGGCACAGGGGTCACCCCACTGCTCAGGGGCTTCCAGCTGTGAACATCTGGGCTTGTTCGCAGCCAAAGGCGGACAGTGCTACTAGGAAATTAGCAGGTAGCAAGCGTAATTCCAGGAATTTGGAGCTATCAGAGCTCTCAGTGTCCCGATTAAAACACTCAACAAACCTAGGGAAGAGGGCTGGACACTGCTTTACGTCCTGCGGTTTGACAGCTCCCCTTTATGGAAACTATTTTGGGCACCAGCTCCTGCTCTGCTTCCTTTTGCTCCAGCTGAGCTGTTAGATTTGGGTGACCACAGCTGAACTTGAGCTGAACGTGAGTTCCTGAGCTCATTTCCGTGGGTAAAGCACCACGTTTGTTTGTGTGTTGGAACCATTTCTCTGTGCACAGGGTGCAGGGACTGGGGTGCTGGCACTTTCTGGGTGCTGAGGGGAGGCTGTCGCAATGCCCGATGACTCTGCCTTGCCCAAGCAATTCCAGGAGGAGAAAAGCACCTGAATTTCACCTTGTTCTGGACAGCCTCAGGGGATTGCCACACACTGATGGCTGCTCCAAGGTGTCAGTGAGGATTTGAGCCAAGTTGTCCCCGCAGGGAGGGTGGGGATCTGGTTCTTGAGAAGGGCGATAAATCAAAGAGTGGTTTTGGCCAGCACTTCCACCTCCTCCCGCCTGAGGATCCGGCTCTCCCTGGCCATTTTCCCTTTGGATTCTGGCTGTACAGTGGCTGTGTCCGCGGTAGGGTGGCTGTGGTGGCCAGGAGGCTCCAGCTGCTCGAGGAATGGCAGTTCTGGTGCCATCCCCCCGAGGCTGGCATGGGGCAGAGCTGGATCCTGTGGCTCCGTGGCAGGCGTGTGGGTGGCGTGTGCCCTCAGCGTGTGCACACCCGGCTCCAGCTCCGTCTGCTCGTGCTGGGGCGGCTCTCCTGCCCCTTGGATCCGGGCTGGGAGCTGCACGGAGTGGCGGGAGATGGGAAAAGCGACCCGGTGGGGTGGAAAAATACTGGGCACTGCCTGCGGTTTGCTTGGTGCTGAGTGGGTGCTCCCATGGTGAGGCTGGGGGTTCTCCTCCCTCGAGTGACAGTGAGCGATCCTGCGCCTTGCAGCGAGGCTTTGCAAATCCAGGCTTTGCAAATCCAGGCTTTGCAAATCCAGCTGGAGGCTGTGACCTGCTCCAAGGAGGAGAAGCGGCGCACCGAGGCTCTTGTCCCCCTTCCATGAGTGGGCACTAAGCTAAGGCCTGTGCCCGGGGCTCAGTGGAGCTCCGGTGCCTCCCTCTCTCCCCCCGTTTTCCCGGGGCGGCCGGTT
>VZTB01002866.1:96012-118664 GCA_013397245.1 Thryothorus ludovicianus | reverse complement strand
AATTCCTCCTTTTGGGGGAAGGGGAGGATGAGGGGGGGAGGAAGTGGCAGCTTGAGTTTTCTGTTGAAAACATCCCCTTGGCAGTTTTTGTGGGCTTTTTTACCCCCACGAGGCTCTTCAGCTGCTCCCTGCGGCGCGGGGACTCCCTCGCTGCCAGGAAGGAGATGCAGGCGCGGGGGATGCTTTGGCAGGGCAGCGGGGTGGGATGGGGACGGCTCATCCCGAGCCCCCCCGCAGGCGAACGGGATGTTGGAGCGACTTCCCGAGTCAGTCCGCATTTCCAAACTGTCGGCACTTCCAAGCTCCCGGGAAAACACGCGTGGAGCGCGGTGCTGTGGGTCGGACACGAATGGGCTGGCTGGCGCTGGGAGCCCAGTGCCCAGGGCTCTGGGGATGCTGCAGCTCCCAGCCACTGGTTCTAGAGCCACTCCGGCCCATCCCACCTCCCCATCGCTGCCTGGGGTGCTCAGGGCTCGGTGTGCTGCCTGTTGCTTTTCCTGCTGCCCCGGGACGGAGCTTGGATAACCTCAGCCAGGCTGAGAAGGCAGCTGGGGCAGAAAAGCCCTTCTCGATGATGCAGATTTGTTAAGAAAGCCCCAGCTAAGCTTTCTTTCCATTAGCCCTGCTCTGGAGCAGAGCGTGGAGGTGAAAAGTTCACGTGGGGCTAAGGAGCCCATTGGAAGTCTGTTGCTCTGGTTTATTAGCAGGAGTTTGGGTATTAATGGGACTGTTTTGAAGGATTTCTGGAGCAGGGCTTTCCTGGCTGCCGGCATCTGCCTGAGCTGCTGTGTGTTCTCCCTGAGGAATGGCAGGGAACCACTGGGGATGGCAGCCAGCCCTGTGGCCGAGTTGTCCCGTGCTCCTCCCTGGCCTTGGGTGGGGGGCTGAAAAAAGTGGGAATGCAGGACAGGGCTCACAGCTGGGGCTCTTTGTGATTCCCCCCATGCAGGAACCCCCTCGTCAGGACTGCAGCCATGGCCACCTCAGCAAGCTCCCACCTGAGCAAAGCCATCAAGCACATGTACATGAAGCTGCCGCAGGGGGAGAAGGTCCAGGCCATGTACATCTGGATCGACGGCACGGGGGAGCACCTCCGCTGCAAAACCCGCACGTTGGACCACGAGCCCAAGAGCCTGGAAGGTGAGAGGGCAGGTGCAGGACTCGTAGCCCCTCACCGGGTGGAGGAAGGATGCCATTTCTCTCTTCCTGTGGCAGAAGGATGGTTTTTAGGGAAGACATTTGTCCTTGCACCCTCCCAGCTACTTCTTTCCCCAGACACCTCAGGGGAACGTTCCCAGCTCTCCAGATGTGGAATTTCAGGGAGATGCCTGGGGCTAGGAGCCCGTCCTCCGTGCTGTCCCAGCCATGGAGGGGCTGTTGGCAAGGGCTGGGGGCTGTTGGCAGGGGCTTGGCTGCCCATTGACTCTCAAGTACTCGTTTTGGCCGGAAGTAGTTTGGCAGAAGAAAGTGCAGGGGAAAGAATGGAGCTATCCGGTGTAATTAAGAGCTTGTGTCCCTCAGAACAAACAGTCCCAGCTTACACAATAATAGCATTAGGATTTTCCCCAGGTTGCCATGGAGCTGGCTGGAGACAGTTATGAAATGAAAATACTGTGTGTGACTGAGCAGAATTATCTTTTTTCTTTCTTTCTTTCTTTCTTTCTTTCTTTTTTTTCCCCTTTTCTTTTTCCCTCTCTCCTTCCCCCTTTTCCCTCTGAGGGAGTGGTTGGAACAAACTCCTTCGAAATCTTTGTGCTTCCCATCCTCCCTCTTTCCCCCTGGGATATGGAGGAGATAACATTGCCTGGGTGGAGTTCTGGGCTTTGACCTGGAGGGCAGTGCTCAGGATGGAGGGGTGGGCTATGGGCCACACTCCCCTTCCATATGAGATTCCACCTCTCTGTGGTTTGCCTTCCCACCTTCTTCAGGCCTTGTAGCATGATTGAGGGTATTCCATGGCTCCCCTCATTCCCACAGCTGGAATGGCCACAGATGGCTCGTGGTCTGCCCTCTCCCAGCTGAGGGGACCGGGTGCTTTGCTCATCCCTGTGGCTGTTGTGACATGGGAAATGTCCTCAGTGCTACTCTCTTCACTCAGGCTTGGCCAGCAGCCCAGCAACTTGTTATTTCCCAGGGTGGTTGGAGAGTTGCACTCCTGTAGTTTTTTTGCTTGTTTTGAGGGTGGGGTTTTTTTGTTTTGTTCTTGTTTTTGCTTCCCCCACTTGGAACAAAGTCAGCTGAGCAGGGACTAAACCTATTCTCTATGAGCATCTTCACCTCTGTCTTACTGGAGGGTGGCAGGGAGCCCATCGTGGGGACCAGGGACCCTGGATCACTGTGGCTGGTTCCTCTCTTTGCTCCAGATCTCCCCGAGTGGAATTTCGATGGCTCCAGCACCTACCAGTCCGAAGGCTCCAACAGTGACATGTACCTGCGACCTGCTGCCATGTTTCGGGACCCCTTCCGCAAGGACCCCAATAAACTCGTCCTCTGCGAGGTCTTCAAATACAACCGCCAGTCTGCAGGTGAATGAAAGGACCTTCTGCTGGTGGATGTGGTGTTCCCAGGAAGGGGAATGGGAGACCTGCCCAAGTGCTGTCTGTGCCCTTAGCATGGCACAGAAATAACCCCTGCCTTGAAAGCAGAGGGCAAAACGAAGTGCTGGTGATGGACGAAGGGCTGGGCTTGGGATTCTTCAACGCTGCTGGGACTCAAACTTTAAAATAAGTGGAAATGGGGAGTGGAGGTGGAGGTGCTCACGAGCCTCGTGTTGCTTTTCCGTTCCAGAGTCAAATCTCCGGCACACCTGCAGGAGGATTATGGACATGGTGTCCAACCAGCACCCCTGGTTTGGGATGGAGCAGGAGTACACTCTCCTGGGGACAGATGGACATCCGTTTGGCTGGCCTTCCAATGGCTTCCCTGGACCCCAAGGTAACCTTTCGGGAGCCTGGACCAAGTCAGAAGTGTTTGAACTGAAATCTGTGTGGCACAGCCTCAGGCGAGCTGAGGGATCCAAGGTGTTCCCAGAGCCGAAGGTGGACAGTAGAAAGCGGGATATTGGCAAAAACTAACCACGAGATTAAATTTTCTGCAGAAATGCTGAGGTGGGGATTGGCCACATCCAAATTTGCTGCTTGGTTTGTTGGTCTGCAGGGGACTTAAACTCAGGGGGAATCTTAAACTCAGGGGGAACTTGCTCTCCGTCAGTGTTCTACCCTGCTAATTCTTCTGTGAAAAACAGATCTGGGGGCTTTTGAAGAGTTCTCAGTGCGTGCTGGGTCTTCACTGAATGCCTGTGGAGGCTGATGTTCCCCTGTGCTGTTGCAGGTCCATATTACTGCGGTGTAGGGGCAGACAAAGCCTATGGCAGGGACATTGTGGAGGCCCACTACCGAGCGTGCCTTTATGCCGGCGTGAAAATCGGGGGAACCAACGCAGAAGTGATGCCAGCCCAGGTAAACCTTTCCAAGATGCCTCATGGAGCGAGAGAGTGGCGTGGAAAATCCCCAGGCGGCGGGAGCTGTGTCTGCCTGCTGCGAGCTGCGTGGCTGTGGCCAGCGTCAGGGGGTGGGGAGTGCCTGTCTCCACCCCACTGAGCCCGTGGTGCCTCCTCCTTGCAGTGGGAGTTCCAGGTGGGACCATGCGAAGGGATTGAGATGGGAGATCACCTCTGGATCGCGCGCTTCATCCTGCACCGGGTGTGCGAGGACTTCGGGGTCGTGGTGTCCTTCGATCCCAAACCCATCCCTGGGAACTGGAACGGTGCTGGTTGCCACACCAACTTCAGCACCAAGAGCATGAGGGAAGAAGGAGGTCTCAAGTAAGTGTTTGGGTTCTTTACTGGGCAGCAGGATTTTGCAGCGCTTTGGGTGACACGGGAGTTTGGTGCTTGGCATGACATCCAAGTCTTCTGGATTTTTTTTTTTGTTGTTGTTTTGTTTTTGTAGTTTCTTTTCTTCTTAATGTGTATTTTTTTTATAATGATACATTCTCGTCTTGATGCTTGGTGGGCAATTCAGCCAGCAGTACAGCTCCACCAGTGCTGGTGGAAATACAGGATGCAGCTATCCCTAACAGCCTGTGCAACTCCTGACCTCCCACTGCTGGGAACAAACAAGCAAACTCAGCACAGGGCTTTTTTAATTATATTTTTATAGCCATGATGAAAGAGAAAGACCATTTGCTTCATGTGGGCAAGGCTGCCATGTTTTCTTAAAGATCAACATCCTAAAAATGCAAACTGTGAGCTCCTGCACGGGACTGCTGTGCTGAGTGCAGTCAGGAACCCTGTGCTGCTGGAACTGTGTGAGGGATCTATCCTGGCAGCTCCGTTTTCTTGCCTTAACCTCAGTGCTGCCCTGAGATAATGGGACAGCCTGTGACCCTGTGAGCTCATGAATAGAAACTCCGGTGTTGAGAGCTCTCCCCTCTGAGGGCAGGTGGAAGCAGGAGGTTTAACTCACAGAGAGCACTCCCTGGGGATCCTCTGGGATTTGGCCACAAGCAGCAGGAGTGGAGACAAACCCTGTGTTGGGATGAACAGCCAGAGTGGGTCATGGGGCAGGAGACATCATCACCAAGTAGCTTGGGGACAACAATTAATCTCGTTATCGAGGGGTTCAGCCCGTGCAGTCCCTCACCGTGCCATCCCCCGTCCCTCCCTCCCTCTGCCCCCACGCAGGCACATCGAGGAGGCCATCGAGAAGCTGAGCAAGCGCCACCAGTACCACATCCGTGCCTACGACCCCAAGGGGGGGCTGGACAATGCCAGGCGCCTGACGGGCTTCCACGAGACGTCCAACATCAACGAGTTCTCGGCCGGCGTGGCCAACCGCGGCGCCAGCATCCGCATCCCGCGCAACGTGGGCCACGAGAAGAAGGGCTACTTCGAGGACCGCCGGCCCTCGGCCAACTGCGACCCCTACGCGGTGACGGAGGCGCTGGTCCGCACGTGTCTCCTCAACGAAACCGGCGACGAGCCTTTCGAGTACAAGAACTAAGCCAGACCACGCCCCGCAGACGCCGCCTCCCCCCCGCGCTCCCCGCGCCCCTAAACTCCCCCGCTAGATGTAATCCCGAGGGTACAAGATAACATGTTTCGTGTCTCAGTAACTCTTGTTGTCTTGAGGCGGGGAGGAGGGCAGGTTTAGTTTTATCCGTGTCTGTTTGTCGTTGACTCTTCAGAAGACAGGAGGAACGGGGTGTTAGAGAACTTTTAACCACTGTTTTATTTTTATTTTTTTTTTTTTGTCTAATTCATGTGTACATCCGGTGGGATCCAGTGGCTTCCAGGGACAGACTGCACACACAGAAAGCCCGTAGGAGAGGGGAAAGCTTAAAACAGAGCCAGATTTGGGGAGTCAGATTTGCTGGCTCTCTAAGGTTGGTGCCTCTCTATGGAGAAGGGAAGATGGGAGCTGTGTGTGTGCTCCTGCCTGCGTGGGGACGTGACAGGGACATCGTCGCCCTCCAGCCACTCTGAGGTTTTTCTGGGAATCTTCTGGCATTGAGCTCAGCGTAGGAGCGTTGAGGTTCTGTCACTGGAAGTCGACCGATCTCTGGCTCATAACACAGAGTGAAGTAGTATTTTTCTATTTAAATATAAAAACAGCGAAAAAAAAAAAATTATATATGAAAGTGTTTTTTTCTTGAAGAGATGACGTTCCAACGCCTCATCCAGCCGGAGCGGGCAGAGCTCTGGTGGATGCCATCAGAGGCCTCCAGGTGGGACTGAGGGTGAGCTTGGAGGGAGACTTGGATGAGATTTGTTCCTGGTGGGGGTTCCCAGAGTGGGAAGCCTGCGGAAGCATTTGTCACTGTAACTCAGGTGGCCGTGACACGCTCAGAGCGGGAGAAAGGTGTCCTGAACCAAGAGTTGACTGGTCAACAGCGTTCTGGACAGAGCTGTGGCTGTGTCACCTGTCCAGCAGGGCTAGCACGTCACTAAAGCAGGGCTTTTGATAAAGGTTAAAAAAAAAAAAAAGAAAAAAAGAAGAAAAAAAAAAAGAAGAGAAGTTTTAGATTTTTTTTTTCATAATGTTCTTAGTTTCTCCGACTGAATGGTTTTACAGAGACCATTGATGCCACTGTTGTGTCCTGGCTCTCTCGGGCTGCCTGCCATCCAGCCAGGATGGGGGCTAGGAGAAGGGAAGGGAGAGACCACCCGTCCCTCCCAGCCAGCCCTGGCACTCCCAGCTCCTGCTGGGGGGGTTCAAACGTTCTGGGATTTTACACTTGGGTATCTTAGATGGTGCCAGTTATATTCCGTTGCATTTGGACTTCTTCCGAATAGGGTTGGTTTGGTTTTTTTTTTTTGTAATAAAAAAAGAACAAAAGAACAAAACCTTCAATAAGACCTCTGCAGCCTCTTTTTGTACGTGTGTTGCCTTCAGCATTTAAAAGGATTTTGACTCTGATAGTGGGGGTCAGGGGTCTTTCAATCCATCTGTGCTCTCCAGCAGCGGTTGGTTCTGTGCTGAGGGATGGTCCAGCTCTGGCTTGAATGGGATTCTTTGGGATGGGACATGGCCTGGGCTTGGGAGTGTTCATTGCGAGGATTATGGGGTCAGTACAGATGTTTGTGCATTTCCCTCCTCCTCAAAAGTTCTATAGGATATAGAAATCCTCCAGAAAACAAAGCTCCAGTAAACTGAATTTAAAAGGGAGCTTTGTGCAAGAAGAACCTTTCCCACTCTCCCTAAGAAAGAGAAATGAGAAAATGCTGCTCTCCAGTTTGGCATAACCCCAGTCATTTGGGAAGATCAGCAAGGTGTCACTTTGCTCCCATGGTCCTTTATTTAGCTTGTGGTGCTGCTCCCCGGGAGGTGCTTCCTTCAGGAGAGGATGCTTTAACCATTGCCACCTTTAAATCTGGATTAACTGCACCTGAGCATCCCGCTGGGCTGATGAGGCCATTCCTGCTATCATTTTTTCAGGACCAGCTGTATTTCTGTATCTCCCTTCTGGGGCACATTGAAGGCAGCACCTTCCTCAGCACAGTCCCAAAATTGCCCTGTCCCTGTGCCCTGGTGGGGTGAGCTGTGACTGAACTGTGAGAGGCAAAGTGAACATGTTTCCTTCCATCCTGACACGGCCACAGGGATTTTGGAGCTGGGCTGCTGCAGCCAAAACAAACCCAGGCTGCTCTAGGGTAACTCAGGAGCCCAGAAATCTTGGAAGTTTTGTTCTGATTTGGGTTCAGGGGCAAGGCAGCTGCTCTTTCTTATGCCTTTCAAGAAAATGTTACAGAGGAAAGAATCAGATTACACCTGAATTAAGGGAATTTTTCTAAAGGTGTTCTCACAGGAAAAGACATGGTTTGGTTTTCTGCTTGTTTTTCTTAAAGATCCTGTACTTCTAAACACTGTGAATCATTGAAGCTAAATCTCCCTCCAGAGACCCTTTCCTCCTGGGGGAATATAAGAGGACATGGCTCAGTTTTGGCCACTAAGCATCAGCAAGGCAGGAGGAGCTGCAGGTTTTGTGCTTTGCCATAGAATCATGGAATGGTTTGGTTGGGAAGGGGCCTTAAATATCACCTCATTCCAACCCCCCTGCTGTGGGCAGGGACACCTTCCTTGGGTTTCTTTGGGACAAACAACATCTCCCTGTGCCATTGGAGTGTCCCCAAGGAAGATGCCACCTACAGGGTGTCCCTCAGGGCAATAAGGGGAGCAGGCATCAGTCCTTTGCTCCTCCAGCTGCCCTGAACATAAATTTAGGTCAGGAGCTTGATGCTTAATGGTCCCTCTTGTTCTCAGCTGAGAAAGCATTTATCCACTCACTGCACAATTACCCGGCTGAAAACAAGGTCAGAACAACGTTGTGCTGGGAAATGGCTTTTCAGATCATTATTAAAAGTATAAGGGGGAAAAAAAAAAGATTATAATGAATCAGAAGGGGAAAAAAAAATCATTTATTCCCTCTAGACATTGTTTTCTGACTTTTTGCCTAAAGTCTGCTTGCTGCATTTGCTTTGTAGTTACCTAAGCACCATTTCCCAGCTCTGTAGGGTAGGGAGGCCTCCTCTTAAGGCCATGGGGCTCTTACAAATTGAGCCTGAAACCCTCAGAAGCTGAATTAATGTCTTATGCATTCATAGAAAACATTTTGACTTTTGATCTGAGCCTCTCAGGAGGAAGAGATTCCCTTTTCTCTGCACTCACACATCTTTAAATTGTGAATAATGATATAGCAAGGATCAGTCCCAAGGGGTTTGCTGGGCACATCCAAGCATCAGGAACTGCTCCAAATGAAGCAGACAAAAATAGCAGCAGCTTTTTGAAGTGCCTATTGGTTGTGCTCCCTTTTAATCAAACATCAGCTTAGGAGACAAGGCTTTCCCTAACCCATTAATATATCTGCTCACATGCCAGGCTCTTCCCCACAGCTGGATTTTTAGGCAATCAAAAGAAGATTAGCCACGGCTCCCTTCAAATACAGCCTGGAGCACATGAGCTAATCAAGATCACACTTGAAGCTTCTTTTTTGTGCCAGGCTGTGCCAGTTATTGCCTGGACACAAGGGATTTTCCCTTTCTGCAGAGCCTGGTGCATCAGGTGGGGCTTCTTGGATTTCTCCTACTCTTTCCCACTCCCAGCAGCACTGGTGCTACTCCAGTATTCACATCCCACTTCCCTTACTATTTTGTGAGAGATTTTCAGTGCTATTTGATCTTCCTTAATTACTTTTTGGTAGCTCAGCCTTCACAGGCTGGCACAGCCTCTGCCTGAACACGCCTCTCCCCCTGAACACATCTGGAGGAGGAGGAATCAGCCAGCCTTAGCTGGGTCAGGATTTGCTGATCTGTCCTTTGGATGCCCTTACCTGGGGGAGAAGAGAGGCACTTCTTGTTGCTGGGTAAAACTGGTTTTAGTTCTCCAAATCTGTGTTTTCCCCTTTTCCTGGGGTGTTGGTGCTGGCCCATGTGAGTGTCCTGTGTCCCCTTCTGCCCGAAGGGATGGTCCCAGGGAGGGAGCCAGGCACAGGCTGCTGAGGAGCTGATTTGCAGAGCTCTGCACGAGCCTCTGTTTGGGCTTGAAGCTGCTGTTATCAGAGCAGCTTTGTTCTCTTGAAGTGCCTTTTGGAGCTCCAGCAGCTTCTCTGGTGTGGAGGAGTCCTGGCTGAGATCTACACTTGCAGCTCATCAGCTGATAAATGGGATAAGGCCTTAGGAAAGTGGCTGGAGGTTCTTTGTCCCCCCAAAGCAGGCCATGCTCTAGAAGGGTGCTGGAGAAAGGTCAGGGGTGGTATTCCTTGTGTGACCCCTTAGAGCAAGGTGGTGGAGCTGGGGGGGGCTCCAGCCCAGCCAGGATCTCATCCCACTCCTTCAGTTACTGATTAAACCAAGGACAGCTCCTTAGGGAACAAGTGGGAGCTCTTGAAAGGGAAGATCTCCTTAGGCCTGCCTGGCTTCCCCAGCCAGCTGCATGGAGTCAGACCTGGGCTGGCTCCTGGGTGGGTCCTCCACCCATGAGTGGATCTCCAGCTGGGTCTGATGGCCTGTTTGCAGTTTCAGCACGTCTAGTGTGGATGGAAATTGAACTCTGACTCTTTGCTTGCTGATAAAGGGGCCAGTCCATTTGTAGGACCTGCTTTTCCTGAGGCCATGCAGGCTGTGGGGAATATCAGTCACTGAGGAATGACTAAAGATGTCAGTTGTGAATTGCCTGGTTCAGGAGTGGCGATCTCAGTCTGATCCTCGTGACTCCACCCTGGGCCAGTGCTGGGTGTTTGGGGACTGTTCCTCTTTTTTGTGCAATGATCTCTAGTGAGAACCTGTGGAGAAGGGCTCTGGGCAGACATAATCCTGCTGCTCTCCACACTGAAGCATCTCCAGGAGCTTCATTCCCAGTGGGAGATGATGTGGGTCCAAGCACCTCCAAGCTATTTCTGGAGATGTCTGTGTTCAGAAGGAGTGGAATCTGGGGCTGGCTGCTTCTTGCATGTTAGCCCCCAAAACCTGCAGTGGTTGACCTCAATGTGAACTTGCCTGACTGGGGAGAAACACAGGGTCAGAGGGGTAAACTGGGGAGCAAAATCCACATTCTGTGGCTCCAGACTGAACACCAGGACTGCAGCTCTCCCCAGTCTTGTAGGACAAATGGGCTCCTCTCCCTCACTGCTCCCTTCCTTTCCTTCCCTGGTGACAAGGTTGGGGTAGCAGTGCAGGGAGGGCAGCGAGGCTTCACCTCAGCCAAAAAACGCCTTTCTTTTCCTTTCTTTCCTCCCATCCTGGCCTGCCCACAGGCTGGCATGGCCGTGCTATTTTGCTTTCATAAGCTGCATTATGTAAGCCGAGTCTTGAGTGGGGCTGCGGTGCCAACTTGGACTCCGCAGCGGGAAGGAGCCACATTCCTCAGCGCTGGGTTTAATCCCTGCCTCCAGCCACAGTTGGTTTGCTGAGAGGAATCCGAGGGCTGTGCCGAGGTTTCTAATCCCTTGCCCCAGGTGGAGCCAGCTTGTTTGTACGGGAGCCCTGCTCTCCTTTGTCAACAGGTTGTGCCCAGGTCTCCTCCCAGCAAGCCCTTTGGAGGAGGGTTGGCCCAGGCATGCACAGCTCACCTTGGGACCTTCCTCTCCTGCCCTTGTTTGCTGAACTCTCTGCCCTCCTTGGCTTCACTTTCACTTGCTCAAAAATGCTGGTAAGGCAGGAAAATGGAAATGGAAGCTTCCACAACCGCAGCCCCAGAAAACAGTGGCAGGCTGGCACGGAAAACACAGCCTGGGGGAGACATCGTTGGTGCCAAGAAACTTCTCCACCTGTCCCAGCACTGGCTGCCCTCCCAGTGTCCCATCTGTGATTCCTGTCCCACCAAACACCTGGAGATCCTGCACCTAGGCATCCTGCTGGCACCATCCTGGCTGGGTGGAGGGTGCAGGACAGCAGTGGGTGCTTCACTGGGTGTTTGGTTGCTCCCCAGCAGCCTCAGCCCCCTCAGCTGGGGTTGATGATCTTCAGGACCCCGTTTGGCTGGGCAAGGGCCACGAGGGCTCAGAAGGAAAGGTCCTCACCCACAGGTTTGAGATGAAGCTGACAGCAGCCTTGTTTTCATGTCCTGTGGGTGGATGAGGCACCAGACTCCACAGTTTTTGCTGCCAGCTTTGCCCAGTGCCAAACATGTTGTTAAAATGAGAAATATTAATCAGACCTAGGGTTAGGCTGTTACTTCTCATCACAGAGCTGGGTGGCTCGAACACATCCATGGCTTGTGGAGATGCTAAGCAGCTGCTGAATTTCCCAGCTGCCTCTGTCCTGAGCCAGAGCCTGGCCAAAATGTCCAGAACACTGGGAAAGCAAGGTAATAGGAGCCTCCTACCTTCCTAAATTGGATTCTGGCAAGCATGGTGGCCAGCAGGTATTTGGAAAAATTCTGGGACCATTTGCTTCAACCACAAATGCCAATTTGTCCAATGCCTCCCTGTGTCATTCATTGCACTGTTCAGGATGGTTTCTTTCCTATTCACTCTAATCTTTTATCATCTGTAAATATCTTGTTTATTTACAGCTACCTTTTCTACTCTGCTTAAATACTGTTTTTAACATTATAGACGAATCTGGGGTTGGTTCATAAGTACAATAATATTGAAAGTGGTGTGAAATGTTGCTTTATGCATTAAAACATACTGTTAGAGTGTCTGGACTCTGGATTTGATGCAAACAGGAAAGATAGTTTCAGTTAAGGCACCACTTCAGCCCTCAAATGATCCTTTGATGTTATTCTAAAGTCACTGCATACTGCTGATTTTAATGCTAGAATGTAATTTTTTTAATGAACTTCAGAGTAAGAAGCTTAAACGTGAAATAAGCTTCAGGTGGTTTTGTTTTTAGGAGATTCTGAGCAAGCCCCCAGGTTTGAGGTGGGAACAGCTGTGCCCAGGGCTATGTTATCCAGGTACCATTTCTATTTCCATTTAGGAAGCTACCTGGGAACAGCTGGGCTTAATCTGAAAGCTGAAAGCCAAGGCTTGGCTGGATCACCAAAAACTATGCACTTGCTCTGAAATACAAGATATTTTCAGACCATTTTCCACCCAGACAGATAACACATGCTGGGTGATTCACTGGCTCTCTCTTTTCCACCTCTCCTTGTGGCTGGCTCTCCTGGCAAGTTATCCCTCAACTTGCTGGTGATCTTGGGCTGTGGAAAGTCCTAGAACTTGCAAGATGGGAGTTTCTGCTGGAAGAGATGGCCTTGGCAAACCAAGAATCTCTATGCAAAGGTTGGGGTAAGGAGATGGCAGCAATACCACACGGGTTCTGCAGGTGAATGGGATGTTTTGGGTGGGAGCTTGTGACAGCTTTGCCCAAAGAGCTCTTTGAGATCCAGCAGCCCCCCCTGTTCATCTCCCCCCTGCCCATGCAGCCAGTGGGAACAGCTCCCACGAAATCTAAAGCAAGCACAGCAATGCCTGTCTTTTTGTTGTGAATAATGTCAGGCCTTTTTTCCGCCAGCGCTATTGAGGCAGCAGCTGTATTTCACCCAGCTGGCAGCGCTCGGGGAGGAGATCAAGTGTTCTCAGCAGAGCTGGGCCAGATCTAGGGCTGGGGGAAAGTGGTGCAATCCTGAACTGGGCTCCCAGACTGGGGCTTCAGGGATTTTGGGGAGGTGAAATAGTCCTGTGTGCTCAGGGGTCTGTGTGAGCAGGAGGATGAGGAGCTCCGCTGCTGCTGGACAGGATTTTACTCCTGTGGGTCACTTGTTGTTGGACAGTCCTCTTCTGAGCCCAAAAAACCAGGGGCACCTGGAGCTGGGTGTGTGTGTTTCTGCACTCTGCCTGAGCATGCTGCAGGAGCAGAGCCCCAGCCCTGCCAAAACATCCCGCACTTCTGGGAATCGTCCTCGGCACCGCGCGCTCGTCCTGAGGGATACGCTGTGCCTCCCTCTGCCAGGTACCTCTGGGCAGGTGCCAGCCCTTCCTCTGGGCTCGGGAACAGCTTGTTTTGAACGTCGGGGCCGTGGGAAGCAAAGGCAGCAGGAGCAGATGTGCCCGTGGGCACTGCTGGCCCATGTCCCTGGCACGGGCACGACTCGTTCCTCTGTCCCTGTGCCGCTGGACCCCCGGGATGAGAGGGACCCCTCTTGCCAGACCCCTGTCCTTTGCACAGAAGGACTCGGGAAGAAAAGTTGTGTTTTAGAATTGCATCTCCTCTGGATCCTCAGCTCAAGCCTCCTGTCCCTCTGCTCTGTTTGCCCACTAATGGGTAGCTCAGTGTGGGAGACGGATGAGAAGGATGTTGGGGACAGGAGAAGGCTGGAAGCAAGGAATATGCTTAGATGAGAGAGTTTTGGTTTGTTTGTTTGGAATATTTCTTAGGGCCATTCATTATATTTCAGTCATGAGGAAACATGTGACATCTCTCTGTAAGAAAAGCCTGATTTTATTTGTATAAAACAAAAATAAATTTTTGGGGGGAGTTTCTGGTTTGGTTTTTTTTTTTTGGTTTTTATGTTTTCTCTCACCTCCAGAGATCTGGTTCTTAGTCCTGAGGGGGCCTTTGCTGTCAGAGCTCCATCCTCTCTCTACCTATCAGTGATGTCCCCTTGCTGTGCATCTCCCTTCACCCTCCTCCACTGAATAAACAAAAGCCTCTGTCCTGGCTGTGCTGTTCCCAGTACCTATGCTGGCTGTGTCCTGCTTGCCACATCTGCAGGGATGGAGGTGGCTCCTCCAGAGACACCTGGATGTGCCCTCAACACAGCAGCAGATGGGAGCAGTGGCAGGGAGACCAGGGCATGGAATAAATTACACCCCCAGATGGCTTTTGCTGCCTGACTTGGTTGCTCTCACCCAGGATTTATTGTCTTGCGTGTCCCTGCTCCATCCCCAGGTTCATTTGGGTGTCCTGGGCTCGTGGCTCCCTTGCATGGATCTGCTTTTCCTGCGCTGTTGACATTTGCCATCACTTTTCAGCCATTAAACCCAAGACAGAATGGGAGGAGGGGAAGACACCTCAATAATTTTTACTCCACCCTGCATCCTTCCCAACTCTTTCCCCCAGCAGAGATTGGGAGGAACATTATTTTGCACAACCCCTGCTTCCCACTGCCATCCTGGAAATCGAATCTCACAGCAAAGTCGAGCTCCCCAGGCCTGGATTTTCTGGGGGTTGTTTTTTGGGCATTTTTGTTCAGTCTGGTGCCGTGTTGCAGGTGGTGAGGCAGAACATTGTGCTGCAAAGCAGCTCTGTATTTAGAAGCAGAAGCCAGGCATAGGAGGCACGTTTTCAGCATCCCAAATACACCAGGATCCAAAACAATTTGCAGGGAAAATGGTTATTGCTGTTCCCAGGGTGCCAGAGAAGCCTGGGATCAAACAGCCACACGGTTCAGGAACCTGGTGGATCCTGGCTTGGCTCCTGCTGCTCTCCTGGGACAGGGATGGAGATGGGAAGGAGCTGGGCTGCCCTGGGAGCCCATTCTGGTGGGACAGGTTTGAGCTTCCATCCCAGCCCAGCTCGCTGTGCCCAAACCACCCAACAGTGCTGGGAGCAGCCAAGCACGACTCAGGCAGCAAATTCCTCATCCAAAAGGCTCTCCTTTCCTTTCCTGGGGTCCCAGCTGATGTTTTATAGGAGCTGCAGGTGCTTAATATCCAAAGATGTTTTCTTTTTTTCCAGGTGGGATTTTTCTAAGCTCCACATTGAGACCATGAACAAAAAAACAAGATTATATTCTAAAAGTGGTCATATTTTGCTGTCCCTAAATGTAGCTGCTGTGCCAAACAGAGATTCATTGGTTCATGGGATTAGCTGCAGGAGGAGAGATTGCAGCAGTGCTGCCCAGTGCCTGCTGGGCTGGTTTTGGGCGATGGGCAAGGCAGGGTTTGCCAGGAGAGGTAAAACATTGTTAGACACTGGGATCACTGGGAAGCAAACAGTTCACCTGCTGGCACAAGGGAAAGAAAACAAGAAATGTGTGAGCAGAGACGTGGCCAGCTTCAAACCAGCAATGCTCCTGGCCAGGCCCTGTTTGGAGACTTCTTGCTCCATCTCACACCTGAGGTGGGTTTGGGCCAGCATCGCTTTGGGGTTTCCCCAAGTGTTCTGCTGGAGAATAATTCCTTTCCCTGCAGACTTAAAGGACTTGACACCTGTAGTTTATCCACCTTAACTTTCTTTAGTAAACAAGGCTGGAAGCTTCTGTGATTCTGAAAATGTGTGAAGTGCTTCTCACAACTCCTCAGCCCATGGTAATGGGTGGGAGGTGAGTTCATGAAGACAGGCAGAGATGGGGATGGGAATCTCCTCCAAGAGGGGTTAATGCAAACCCCTGGTCGAGCAGATCATGGCTGAACCCTGCCTGGATCCTTCCTGGCCTGGAATTTTCCTGAGGAAAGACAGGAGGGGGAGGATGAGCCTGACCCAGCTGTGGTGATGCAGCATCTGGGAAACGCTGATGGAGATTTTTTGTGGAAAGATGACTCCACCTCGTAGGTGTCACAGCAGGGCTGGGGTGAAGCAGCGAGCAGGCAGGAGGAACAAAGCCACCTTTGTGGCTGTTCCCCTGCCCTGCAGAGCTGGCCCTGAGCCAGTGAGGTGCCTGGTTCGCTCCTGAGGTCTGGCCGAGCAGCCAAGAGCTTCCCGGAGCTGGAATTTGGGGTAGTTGCTCTCTCACCTGGAAAAGCAGCCTCTCTCCTGGCAGCAGCATCAAAGGGGCTCGGATGGGGTAACTCCTGAAGCTGCTCCCAGCCCAGCTCGGTGTGCTGGAGCTGCCCATGTGCCCCTCGAGGGATGCCAGGGGTGGCCCTGGTGGGCAGGAGGGAATGGCACAGGGAGAGTGGGAGCAGGCAGGATTCCTCTGGGACAGCGTGAGTGGCACTGCGGGGGTCCCTGGTGGGTGGGGACAGCGCCAGCTCAGCGTCACCTCTCTCAGCCAGAGATGCCTGTGCCGAGCCAAGCTGTGCCGTGCAGGGCCGGGGTGGAGGGAAAGCTCCGGGATCCGTGTGTGCACTGTATCCTCTCCTCTGGAACGGGAGGAGATGGATCTCCCCGGGTCCAGCACCCTTAAAAATGTCAAATTCTACACAGGGAATGGAAAAATCCCACCTTTTGGGATCTCCCAGCTGCTGGTTACCCCAGCACGAAACCCACTTTAACTCCCTGCCCTTGCTGGGGGAGGAGAGGATGAATCCCTCCAGGTGTTTCATCGGCCCCTCCTAAGCAGGGCAGGTGGGAATCACGATCTGCTGGCACATTCCCCCTCCCCTGGGATGCCGTGTGTGTCTCACATGGCTGCTCCTGATTGGAAAGCCCCTGGGACTGCGAGAGTTAATTCTTCATCCCAGCTGCTTTCCTCCCCGGGCTCAGCAGGAAGAGGGATTGTGCTAGGCAAGGGGCACCACCGCGGAGGGGGAGGAGGAAAAAAAAAAAGAAAAAAAGAAAAAAAAGTTTCGTGTTTAGACCTTTTACCTAATTTCCAAAGTTTCAGACCTGAGGGCCATAGCAACGAGAGCTGCCAGCGGTGTGATTGGAGGCAGTGCTGGACTGCCCTCCCAGCTTCCCAAGCAGCATCCCCACGGATGGGACACAGTCAGTGCTGAGGCCAGAGTTGGCTTTCTGCCTCCCCTTCCCCACGGGAAGAGCTCGAGGCATGTGGCTCTGTGTGTGTGTGTGAGATTTGATTTTTTTTTTTCCCCCAGCTGATTGCCTTTGCCCATTTCAGTTACATTTTCCCTGGTTTCTGTGAATTCTTTAGAAAGTTCTCAGGCACTTGTGAAAGCAGAGGGTGTCCAGGGAGGGCTGTTCTCATGAAGACTTGTCTAGAAATCAGCAGGGTGGTAGAAACCCAGCAAGGTGCTGTGTGTATTTGTACTAACACAGAGTGAGGGGGGGTGGCACTTTGCAGCTGCAGAACAGAGCTCGAGTCCAGCAACACTTTCCTTTTCCTATCAAATAAGTCTTTGCAAAAGTACCAGGGGTTCCTCCAAAGCAAAAGCAAAGATGTGATTTTGGACAATAAAAACTGCAAATTGTGCAGGTTGCTGATTCTCCTTTTGGATTTATCAGAAGGGTTCAACCATCAAGTCCCTCTCCAAGCACAGCCCATCCTGAGGAAATGCAGAATCACAGAATATCCCAAGGAGGATCATGGAGCCAAACTCCTGTCCCTGCACAGAACAGATCAAAAATCCTGCCCTGGGCCTGAGTGTTGTCCAAATGCTTCTTGGCAGGCTTGGCACTGTGTCTACAGGGAAAAATCCCAATGAAACTGGGATGTGTTTCCCACCTGAGCATCCACCTTTGGTGGCAGCATTCCCAATTATCCCTCAGCAGAACTGCAGGGCTGACACAGCTGTGGGTTCAGTTTCTGCAGGTCATGGAGATCAAACCCCCCAGCTCTTCCAGAGCTGCTTTTTTGGAGCAGAATCTCTTTTCAGTCTGCAGGTATGAGCATTTCTGGCAGCACTGAGTGGCCAGGGAGAAGAGGGAATGAAAGTGGCTGAAAGGAAAAGCATTTGCAAAGGAAAAGATGGGGATTGTAGGAGCCACTGAGTTGATGTAAATTGAGCTGACCTGTATTCCCCAGATCTTCAGGATCACTCCAAGATTCAGCAGAGCAGCTGAATTGATTATGTCTGTGTCATGGTTCTCTTGTGCAGCAGGCAGGGCCTTCCTCCCACTCCTCTTCCTCAGTGAGCCACAGGCTTCACAAAATCCACTCACTGAATCCATTTAATTCTCTTACACTGGCACCAGGTTGTTTTTGTCGTGGGGAAAAGCTTTCCAGCACAAAGCTGCCTGCATTTCTGCTCTTCCCAGCAGTTCTCTTTCCTGGAGAGGAGCACATATTTCTGTGAGTGTTATATATTTATCTTCCAATCTGAATTAGTATTTAGGGGAAAAGAAGGGTGAAATAGCCCAGCCAAAGCTACCTTTGTGTTTCCTGCTGTGCCCAAAGCTTTCTGTGGCATTTGAACCCTCCCAAGAGTGGTGGAACACGGTTCTCCCCTGGGGAGCTGTGTGCAGACAGGATCATCTTCCCCAGGATTTCAATAAGCCGTGAAATTGGGTATTCAGCTGTTTTCATTATTCTACTACTCTGTGTATAAAAGAATTGCCAACTTTTTGCCGTTCATCCTAAAGATCATCCCTTTGAATGCCAGGTTGTCTCTTCAGCCAGTGATTCTCCACCACCCCTCTCCCTTCCACCTTCTTTACAGGGTGCTTTTAACACAACACAGGATTTGTGCAGAAAGGCCTCAAGAGCTTGGACCATCTCTCCTTTCCCAGGGGTCTGAGCCAGCAAACACATTTCCCTCGCAGACAAGCAGAAAGGCCTCAAGAGCTTGGAGCACCTCTCCTTTCCCAGCAGACACATTCCCCTCACAGACAAGAGCAGGATGGCTCACTTGCACTCAACTTTCTGTTCTTCAGGAATCACTGGAATATGAGTAGGATCCTTATCAAACCAGGTTCATCCAGAGGACAAGGCCACATGAATTGTTTGCAGAGCTCCAGCAAATAAACAGCATTCCTCCTGATTCCTCATTTGCCCATTTTGATCCAGTGGCCTGCTCAGGCAGAGGCCACAGAGCTCAGCTGCAGGGGAGTGACAGTTTTTGGCAAGGTCTGGCCCATGCCCAGCTTCTCAGGTGGTGTGATCGAGCATCATGGAAAGAGCTTCCATCTGGAACCTTTCAATTGTGGATCTGGGAGGTAAAAACCCAGTGCCTCTCCCATCTGGGGGTCTAAATGTGGAGGGGAGAGCTGCTGTGAGCACGGCTTTTTTCCCTTGAGGCTGTTTGCTGTGCTCTGCAGAGAGGTGGGGGTGATGGATCCTGGTGATGAAATGGAAGCAAGGGCTTGGCTCCCTTCCCAGGCGAGGACTGGCATCCCAGAGTAGGAGAGGCCACAAGTCATCAGGACTTTCTGTGCCCCAGGAGAGAGGCAGGTGGCAAAGGGCATGGCCAGAGCTCTCAACATCTGAGTCTCACACTGCTGGAAAGTTCTCTTTGTCATCTGCTTAACGAGGAGAGAAAAATTTGCAAGCATCTTCCTTTGTCTTGCTGCAGTTTGGGCAGCCAAAAGAGCTGTTATTCCATCCAGGCTGCCTTGCCCAGCCATTGCTGCTCTCCAGGGCATGTCTGGGGTGTTTTTCTGGCAGGAATCTGCCCCGTGGAGCACATCTGGGGGCTGGAGGCTCAGGGGCTGAGCTTGCAGCAAAGGAAGGGCACACATGAAGTTCATGTTGATGCTGGCCAGGCTGCTGGCTCTCCAGAAGGGCTCATGTCTGCACAACTTCAATCTAGGACTAAATTTAAACATCAAAATGCAGCGTTTAGGAGCCCAGGGAATAGCCCAGCCCTCGTCTCCTGTGGCTGCCTCCAGCCAGCCCTCCCTTTGGCAAGGAAGAAGCTTTTGTTTCCCTTGGACTCTGGGCCAGCTTGGAATAATAACACCAGCAAAAACCCTCCCTGCCCCAGCACAATGGAGCAGAGATCTCAATTCCCAGATGTGCAGAGGGGAAGTGCCCAGTGTGTCCCTTCCTGATGCTTCCCTCCCACATGTGGAGTGGCAGGGAGCTGGAGAGAACGGGTTGCCAACCAGGAGAGGAGTGGACAGTGGATTTTTGCCCTGGAGACCCTCTGGATCTCCCTGCTTGTGGCTGAGGAAAGTGGTTTGGGTGCCCTGCCAGCTGTTCAAAACAGCTGGATTGAAACAGCTGGAGAGTGCCGTGTGCTGCAGGGAGGAAATGACCCACCAGGAAAGGTGAGGATGCCCTCCCTCCCTCCTTCTTAGATAGGTCAACATCCTCAAGGAGCCCTCAGTCCCCATCTTCTCTCCCTCAATCACTTCTGGTTCCCCATCATTTCCTCCTGAGCATCACCAGCAGGGCTGGGCTCTGTTAAACTCCCTGCAGGAGCATGGAGGGACAGAGACACATCCCCTGCCCAGGACAGGGGTCAGCATGGAGCCACCTCAGGCACAAAGGTCGTGCTGAGAGAGCCTGAAGGGAGCTGCTGTGGGATCAATCTGGAGATTGAAGCCTGTCCCCCTCAGAATGAGAGGGGGATGTTTCAGGTTCAGCTGAAAGGTGCCTCTTTTGGGCAACCCCCCGGGATTTGGGCAGCACAGGAAGGGGCTGCCCACGGGCACAGCTGCCTCTCAGGGTGCTGGTGGGTGATGCAAGCCAGGGCACTGCATCCCGTGACCCAGGTTGGCTGTACCCACCCAGTGGAAAATTCCTCCTGCCCAAGGGCACCGTCCTTCTGCCTTTATTCTGAAGCAGCTCACTGAGGACACGGCCAGCACAGGAGATAATGGGTGCTGACAGGGGCCTGGCTGCTAATTGGAGATTTGCCAGGGCTTCCATGATATTGGCAATTAAAGAAAGGTGGGAGGGAGATGGTAGAGGAGGAGAAGGAGAGCACACGGATGTGACAGAGAGACGGAGCCCACGGAGGAGCTGGGGATGTCTGAGGAGGTCACAGGGAGGGATCCACATCCCAAAGCCAGTGCTGGGATTACTCACACCCATGACATCAGCCTGGGGCCCTCCCAAGCTGTCCCTGTGCTGGGAAGGCTGGGACAGGGCTTTCCCCTGTGTGGGATGGGGATCCAGCCCTGGCACGGCATCAAGGCTGATCCATCTCCATGTGGCAGCAGCGCTGAGCATTGGGAGTGGTCACCTGAAATTTGAGGGTGCTCCTGGCATTTCCCTGCAGTCCTGCAGGAGCTGTCTGCTTCTTCTTCTCACATCCTTCCCTTCCCTTTCTCCTTTCCTCTCATTTTCATGCAGCACTACTGGCCACCCATGCTCCAGAGCCCACCCAAAAGGGTGGACACTGTCCTGACCCTTTGCAAAACCAACCATTTATTTACAAAGTTGGTTTTTTTTTTCTTTGGCCAGATTGAATTTTTACACTGGGTAGCAAAGGTTCTTTGTTTGGCTCCTTCTTTACAGAGGAAAATGCACACCAGAAAAAAAGCCCAGGAGGTTTAAGTTAACTTGCAGCTTGAAGCTGTTTCATTTGCTATGAAGGGATCGTGCAGGTGTCTCGACAAAAATGCTTCAGGGGTTTTTGCAAGATTAGATCTTATGGTTTATCTTCCTGAATGTGTAAAAATATCCCAGGGAGACTTTTGCCCTAATGGCAACTCAAGATAGCTTCCAGTCTATCTCAAAAAGAAATCTGGAATAAAAATAGAAAGATTTGGACACACAAGACCCTCTGAAAGATGTAAACAATCTGTCTTGGGATGTATTTAAAGTGAATCAGAGAGAAAATAGCTCAAGAGTCCTGAGAAGATGCTGGACATGATGCTGGAGTCATGGGAGCAATACAGGTGGGGCACCAGGTAAAGCCAGGTGTGGGTGATCTGTTCCCAAAAGGGAGGGATAACAAATTATTTACACCAGTGGGAGGTGACAGGGCTGGGCTGAGCCTGGCTGTGGAGTGGTTCATTGCTTGGTGTCAGTTATGGCATCCCAGTCCAGAACATCTGCAAACAGGGCACATGGACTGAGGAGAGCTCTGGAGCAGCATCTGCAAGGATTCACTTCCCTCAGGCCTGCCCTGCTGGGATCAGAGGCATGGAGGGACTTGGGAAAAGGGAGCATGAGCAAGCAAGGGGCTTGCTATCCTAATGCCTGGGTTTGCAAGTGATGATCACACTCACACCTTGTTTTCCTGCACAGGTAAGAGTTCCAAAAACCATTTAGGGAGTCTGGACTCCAGGACTGGATTCTTTCATTGCACCCTGGGGCTCTGGTGTCACCTGAGCAGCCTCACAGCACAGGACTGGAGGAAACCCAGGATTTACCCATCCCCTTGGAAGACTGGAGACCTCCAGCATCTCTGGCATGCCTTTAAATTAAGAAAAATCAGAGCCAAGAGGAGGGGAAGGAGAATTTTACAAAGGGAGAGGATCAGCAAGGCAGGAGGAGGAGGAGGGGAGCAAGGAAGGGGGTGGCTGCTCCCTGCCAGCCGCTTGGGAAATATCAACAGCAGCCACGTGAGGAGTTGTGCTTTTGGCACAACCTGCATGTTCTGTGGCATGGGGAGGGGTGTGAAATCACCTCCTGCTTCCAGGAATCCTCCTGGCACGGGATACGGGGCCAGGAGCTGCTAAACATGAGACAACCTCTGGCCTGTAACCCAAGCGGGTCCCTGCATCAGCTGCTGCCTGCACGGGGACCTCGCTCTCCTGGTGGCTTTCCCAGGGTGGCAGCTCATGGGACAGCGTGTCCCAGGGCAGGGAGTGTCCCCAGTGGGGGCACAGGAGAGATGGGAATGGCAGGGGGAACTCGAACTGGGAGCCTGCTGACGGGGAAGCTTCTCCATGTCAGGGTGCTTGGCTATTCCTCGTGTGCAGCCCCACTCCAAACGTTCTCCCAAAGTCAGGAAGAGCCCCTGGGCCAGGGACAAAGCTCTGCTCTGATCCAGCAGGAAAGCTGGGGGACAGTTTCACCCAGGGGCCTGTATCCTTCCCAGAGAGGAGTGTCTCACAAGAGAACACCTTCTAGGAGCAGAGCCCTGCTTCCTTGGCTGTGCAGGGAATCCCAGCAAGTGATAGCTCAGAGCAGTGACTTCAGCTCCTGTGGTTTTCAGCTCTGTGCTGGAATCCCCAGGCCAGCACAGGAACAAGAGAGAGAGAGAGGAGTTTGTGTGGAAATTCCACAGAGGTGGCTTTATTGTCAGCATCT
>VZTB01002866.1:76939-95996 GCA_013397245.1 Thryothorus ludovicianus | reverse complement strand
GCAAAGGGAACCAGGGAAGAACACTCCTGGGGTCAGATGCTGAGCCTGGGGTTTTATAGGGACACACAGGGGGTGGGTACAGGCTCTCTGCACAGGGAAGCAAGGCATGCTGAATTTTTGGACCACAGAGGCACCATGAGCTTGAGGTGAGTTGCTGATCTTTGGGATGGCTCAGGCTCAGCCTGACTTCCCCATGGGAGGGCGAGGGGCCCTCCTGCAGAAGGCTCATCACCCTCCACACTGCCCACACTGCCCTTCCCCAGCCTGGCTCTGGGTGCCATCCTGTCCCTGCTCACTGATAACACCACTGCCCGTGCTGGCTGGAGCACAGCTCCTCATCTCCCTGCCCACCAAAATGCAGCTTTCTGCCCTGCCCCCGGGAGAACCTGCTCATTGCTGGGTGCAGGGGAGCCCTGCAGGTGCCCTCTGCTGCCTGCTGTCCCCTTTGGCTCCCTGTCCCTGCGAAGGCAGGGAGAGCACCAGGGCCCCCAGATGTGACAGGAGCAGGGTGAGAAGGAGGTTTTGCAATCCCAGAACATCACGTTAATTAAATCAGTGTCAGGCTCAGGGGTGGTTTCTGTTAATGACATCCATGTGGGCACTGAGTATGGATGATCCTGAGAGGGAGGAAGGGGAGACCTGGGGAGGAAGGGATGGGGGTGAAATCTGTTGCTATGGTGTCAAGCAGGTGAGGATGGGAAAGAAAAGCTCCTGCTGCCACTTTGGGGCTTGTCTGAAGTGGCTGAGGGCAAGGATACCATGGGAGGGGGGTGATCTTGGTGGGTGGGGATGTGATGTGTCCCTGCTGTGTCCCCTGCACCCAGCCTGGCCTGGCTGTGGTGGGATGAGAGGGAGATGAGGGATGGGAGAACCTAGGGGAGATAGGATGAGCTTGGCTGGTCTGGCTTAGCAAAGCAGGCAGCGTGAGGGGCATGCAGACCCTTCCTGCTCCTGGGACCACATCCAGGTCTCCTAAAATCTGCCCTAATTCTCAGCCTTGAGCTTAACTTCTTTCAGCCAGGGAGGCAGGGCCTGGCTGAGCAGCCCTCTGCGGGACACGGGGTGGGGTTGGGCTGCTCACTGCTTTATTTGTATTTTTAGAGCACACCACAGGCACTAGGTCACTGAAGTGAGTGAAATTCCACCCTGGAGCCTGGAGCAAGTCTTCATCCCCATCCCTCTCCTCAGGGATGGACTGGAGTCAGCAGCTGAAGCCAGGGCTTGAGTGTCTCGGCCACCACAGTGCCAGGCAGGGGTGAGGGGTGGGTGGGTGCCAGGGTTTGGGTGGAAGAGCAAGGTAGGGGACAGGGGACAGCCCTCCCGTTGTTGTCACTCCTGAAAGAGTCCCAGGGGAGTGAGGGTCTGGTTGTTCTGAGCTGGAGACCCCACTGGTGGCACAGAGGGGCTCTTGGTTTAAGCAGTCTCAGGGGGAATTTGTTTGGTGGAACAAAAGGCCCCCTTGTGCTAAGGGAGCTGAGGGCACTGGGATGCTGAGATGAGACTGGGACAAACTGGAGAAGGGTGGGGAGAAGGCCACCCCTACCCTGCTTGCTCAATGGAGTGGTGAGTTGGCAACATGGTGAGTCAAAAGCTGAAAAAAGGGGGGAAAAAACCTTGGAAAGGGGAATATGTGGGGGCTTAAAACAGTACCGCACATCTTGAAAACATAGCTTGTGTCCCTTGATCACCTCTAGGGTGACTGATGCAAGGGAAGCATCTCACCAGGGCTTGGGCTGACAGGGAGTGAGTCAGGAGGGCTGGAGTCCCACTTGAGTCACTGCTGGCAGCACTAGAAGCCCCCCCCTGCCCCTTTCATTTGTGAGTGGTGATGGAATCACCATCCCCTTGGGGGGCCTTGGGGGAAAATCATCAATTTATCATCGAAGCCTGAAATAAAGAGAAATTGTCCCTTGGGATGCTGACCCAACCAGCAATTGTGGCAAGAGATGCTTCCTGGAAGGGCAGAACTTAAAGATCCCTGCTTTAAGACATGAGGTTTGTCTGGAAATCAAGCCAAGCAAAATGTGCTGGGAGTCATCATTTGTGAGCTCTGCCTCATGAGGTGTGAAATATCTGCCTTTTCTGATGATCTTCTAGGCGAGATGATTTTCTCTGCTTGAGCCATCCTAATTCTTGGCCTCACCTGTTTCAGGTGGCCTGAGCACCCAGCAGTGATCAATCACACATTGCTTTCATCCAGAGGCGCACACGCTGATGGGATTTAGCAGGATTGACACTCAAACCTCACCTTGAACATGAAAGGTTGTGATGAGGATCCCTGCGGGGGGGACCTGAACCCCAAGAGCAGAGCAGAGGATGCCAAGCACTGTTTTTATAGCTGGAAACAGCCAGATGTGAGGACTAGGGTCTTTTTTTCTGAGCCATCACACAATTTTGGGATGATTTTTCCCCTTTATACACAGCCCAGAGCGTGCCTGCACTGCTCCATGTCCTAGTGCCAGCTCATGGCTCTGCCCTAGGGCATCCCCTCTAGTGTTTTTTTTTCCCCAGGCATTTTTCTCAGAGATCCACCCCTTTTTTTCCAAAACAGGCAGTTTCCTCTAACAGCAAGCAGCCAGCAGCTGATGGCTCAGTTGCTTTGCCTTATGCACAGAACTTTCCACTTGTGCTTTTCATCTGCCCAGCGGAGGGAAGCGCCTGCTCTCCCTCCTGCAGAAGGGAAACGTCTGCCCTCCTGTGTTCAAAATCCCCTCCAGAGAGCAGCCGAGGGTGCACTGACCTCACGCAGTAAATATTTTCCATGACATCTCCTCCTGACATCTCCTCTCGGGCTCTGTACCTGTAGCTGACCCAGCTCTGGGTTTACAGCCAGTTCCTTGCTTCCCTACATGTCCCCACGCAGTGTCACCCCCTGAAGGTTTCAGTGACCTCTCTGGACACCCCCCAGGGACTCTGATGGCCAACGAGGTTGCCTCAGGGCCAGTGCTGCTCCCCAGGGACACCAGATCCTTCTGGCTTGCTGTGATGGCTTCTCCAACATCCCCCCTTGCCTGCTCAGAGCTCTAAGGCCTCTGGCCATGGGCTGATGCCAGCTGGGAAACTGGAGCCCAGAAGCATCTCTGGGCCTGAGGTGGGATGCAGGGAGGTTGTCTGGAAGAGGGAACAACTTGTCAGCAAGCCTGGGCTGGGGGGGGTGGGGACCACTCTCAGTGATTCGCTCACCCAGCTGAATGGGAGGGGGTGGATAATCCAAGAGGTATTTTCCACCTCCAGCCCCTTGCTGTGTTTTGGCTGCACAGAGACCTTCCCCAGACTGTCCTTCTCGAGGGGACAGTCACATCTGCTGTCTGGATTTGCTGCACAGATGCTGCAGGTCGAGGTGTTTTACTTGCAACCATAAAAAGTCCTCCACCATTGGCTTTCCAAGACAAAGTGCTGTGGTCACTCCTCTGCTGGGGCTTTTCACACCCTGTGCTAGGCCCCAGCTCCAGTGCAGTATCCTGAGGGGGAACAGGATATCCATGAGTTTGACTCCTGAGGATTAGATCCCTCCTACTCACTTGTGGAACAGGGAGAAAATACAGAAATATTGCCAAGTGTGTGGCACACACCAGGAGGGGTCAAAAGATGCTCCCGTCAGCCTCGTGGGCAGCCCTGGGGAGAAAATCACCCAAATAATTTGCTGTGGGCATTTCAGAACCCTTTATTTCTTTCTGAGGCTTTGTTTCTTGCCTACAGCAAAGGTACCTCCTCAGGTGAGGCAAGGAGAACACCTACACCTGCTCTTCTGGTAGCTCCTCCACAGTTTGTAAAAAGAGCATTTCCCAGTTCTTCTGCATGGGAGAAGTTCTGTTCTTCTCTAGAGGGTTGTCAGTGCTAGAGTGAAAATCAACATTTAACATCTCTTAAGCTGGGTAGGTTCGGAGCTCATTTTTTGGCTGCTCAGAAAGATTTTTCATTTTAAACGTCTCTCTTTTTGGTGGACAGGGAAGGTTTTTCCACCTGCCCCACCGCTTGCCTGGTGATAACTTCCCAGGAATGCTTCAGGATGCAGTGGAGAGCTCAGCCTATGATTCCAGGTATTGGAGAGCAAGTGCACAGATGCTGCACTCCATCCCGTGCTCCTGGAGCAATGTGTGCACCCCTGGGAGATTCCCAGCACGGCTGTGAGTGCTGCACTCCCACCCTGGAACCCCCAAGGGTGATGTCCATGAGCTCCTTCACAGGAGGCTGAGCTCTAAAAATCCACGTGCCAGATTTTTGCACTTGGTTTTGGCTTCTCCTTGGAGGAGAGGAATTTCTTTGCTCTCAAGCACGTGCTGTGCTCCTCTGTGGAAAACCCTGGTGGATCCCTGCTCCTGGGAGGATGCAAGGGCTGTGCATCCCATCTGAGGGTGACAGCTCAGCGTTGAGGAAATGATTCTCCGCTGGAAGCACCTGCCTGGTGGCAGAATTTTGGAGCTGGGGATGTAGAATTATATATTGGATGTATAAACCTTGGCTTTCCCAGAGGCCTGGGTCTTCCCTGGAACTGCTGCTCTGCCTCCTCGCGTTCGTGACGAGAGGAAACCGCAGCCAACCTCACTCACAAACACAAATTAGTTGGGTTTTGTTGCTTTTTTTTTTTTTTTTAAAGTTTTTTTGGGTTCCGTGTGTTCAGTTGGAACAATAAAACATCTGTTCCCAAGCCCAGCAGCTGGAGTGAAATGAAATGACGTTAGCATCAATTATCCTCCGGGATGGGGAGGCTGCCGGGAGAACGGAACAGCGCCGATTTCCTTAACGCTGAATAACAAATGAGAACAACAGCTTGGCTCAGTGGCTTCTGTGTTCCCAGGGAGCCTCCAAACCCCCACCTGCTCCAGCCCCTGGGTTTGGGGTGTGCTGTGTGCCACAGATCTGGGTACCACTGTGAGGCAGAGGGAGGGAGATGCTTTTGCAACAGCTGGGGGATAAACCCCATTTTTGGTGTCTTGGTTTATGGCTGCTGTGGTGGGGGAGATTTTCTTGAATGCACCAAGTGATTTTTGGGGGGCTGGGGTTGGGTTCAATCATTTCTTGCAGCACGGAGAGCCCCAGCTGGGACGCGGCCAGTGGTGGGTGCAGAGCTGGGGTTCACAGAGGGATGGGATGATGCAGAATCACATTCCCTGGGGACAGAAAGGGGCCATTAACGGGGAGAAAGGGGGGAGCGATGGAGCACAATGCCTGTGATTTGTTGGCAGGCGCGACCTCCAGTCCCTGGCAGCACCTCAAAGCAGCTGTGAAGTGCCAGTCGGTGGCGATGCTCCGGCGCGTGATATGGGGCGCCTGACCCTGGCGTAAGGCTGGGACACGGGCTGGGACACGGGCTGGGACACGGGCTGCCCGCTGGGGAGGGCACCGACCCGGCTGCTCCTCCCTGCGGATGAATCCCGAGCGTTCCCAGTGCCCCGGGGACGCGGTGGCCTGGGTGCCATCCTGTGCCATCCTGTGCCATCCCAAAAGCAGGTTGCTTCCCCAAATCCCAGCAGCACAGAGAAAACCTTGTCTGTGGGATAACTGAAGAAAGTGAGCAGGGAAAAGCATTTTTGCTTAAGCGAGCTGCTTTTGTACCTGCACTGCTTAAATAACTTAATGCAGGAAATAATTTTGGCTGCTGCAATTTTGAAGCCTCTAAAATAGCTTTGCTGCTCCTCGGGGAGCTGGGAGCATTTTAGGCCTGGCAGCTTCCAGCACCCTGCAGGTGAGGTACAGCTGCTCCTGGCAGCCTGCAGGGCAGGGCTGGGGGGAAATGGGGCTCCTGGGGCTTGTGTGGTGCTCATCGTGATTTTTTTGGTAGGAAAGTGTTTGGGGTGAGCAGCAGGAGAGAAAGAGCTCATAAAGGGAATAACAGCTTGCTCTAAAACCTGGGAGCATCAAGCAGCCAGGGAGTTCTTTGGCTTCTTCCTTGAATGTCCCTCTCGTGGGAGTGTCACCCGCATTGAATGGAATGGTTTGGGTTGGAAGGGACAGTAAATATCATCAGTTCCATCCCCTGCCATGGCAGGGACACCTTCCACTATGCCAGGGTGCTCCAAGCCCTGTCCAACCTGGCCTGGGACACTTCCAGGGATGGGGCAGCCACAGCTTCTCTGGGCACCAGGGCCTCTCCACCCTCACAGGGAAGGATTTCTTCCCGACATCCATCTAAACCTGCCCTCTGTCAGGCTGAATCCATTCAACAGCACCCAGCACGTGGCTGAGGAAACTCCTTTTTTCCTCTAATCACTTACTGCTTTTGGCCTCCAGCCTTGGTTATATCCACAAGCCACACTGAGCCAACACTGGCCCAGGTGTCACACCTGATGTTTGTCACCTCTCTGCTCCCAGACAGGGCCACTGCTGGCGCTCCTGGCCTCTCCTACCAGACATGGAGTCCAGCTGGGAAAATCCCCAGAACTTTACTCAGAAGGGACTTGGCAGATCTAGAAGCAAAAGTAAAGGAAGCTTTGGCTTTATAAAAAATTTGAAAACCAGATCACTTTGTCCCAAAGCAACTGAACTCAGCCTAGTACATCTTTTTTTTGTTACATTATGTACTGTACTCCAGCCTGTTTTCCCAAGCCTTACAAAAGCGAGTGGATCCTCATTTTGTTTGCCTGTCCCAGCCCTCAGTAACATGCTGAACTGGCTGGTTTTGGGTAGGTCTGGCACAGACATTAGTTCCTCCTAATATTCTGGTCTTCCTGGCTGTATGAAAACAAGTGCCAGTGCCAGAGGTTGGCTTGATCTCAAGGAGTGAGGGAAAGGCTTGTTGGGTCCCTGGTTTCCCAAAAATTCCCATCTGGTGCATTGAGATGGGGCTGCCCTGGTTCCAGGCACCTCTTCCCTTCCCAGCCTGCCAGCAAAAACAGCCTGGGAGGGTTCTCTGGTGTCTTGGGATCCAGAGGGGCTGAGGTCCCTGTACCCTGCCTGATTCTCCAGCAATCTTTTTCTTCCTTTCATCCCTCTTGCAGAGGTCTGCTTTTCCCAGCCTGGTTGGTAATCCTAAGGAATAGGAGGCAGAAGCCTAAAATGTCTCCTCAGGAGCTGGATTTTTGTCCCTCCCTACTGCATTGGTGCTCTGGTTCCCTGTAAACTGTCTGACCTCTGCCAGGACTGAGCCTTCTGTGCATCATCCTCCCCTGTCCAGGGCAAAATGTGCTCTGAGGGGCCTGGAGGGGTGGGAAACAGGGATTTGTGCTACCAGGCAAGCTGGGATATACAGCAGCCACCTCTGGCTCATCACCTGGAGGAGGCTTTGGAGAGCTGGATAGGACAGAAAATGCTGAGCAAGGCTCAGGGGGTTCCAGGTGTGTGTAATGCAGCTAAAAGGAGGTGAGATAGGGGGAAAAGGGAATAAAGCAAGGCAGGGGCAGCATTCTGACCACCACAAAGCATCTGAAACAGGGAGAGATGCTCCGTGTGGGCAGCCACCAGGCAAGGGATGCGTGGCTCTGCTTGGTCCCAGCACCTCTGGGGGATGGCTCTGGAGCTCTTCCTTCTGCCAGGGCAGGGCACAGCCCGGGGCTGGGACTAAAACTTTAAGAACACCTGCATCCCAGCTTGGTGAGGGTTTGTGCTATGGGAGGCTCACCCTGAGGCTGCTCCCACCCCAAGCCAGAGTCAGCATCACTGCCTGGGGCACCTCGGGAAAGGGAATGAGGGGCCTGGGGCGCTGCTGGGGCAGGGACCTCTCCTCCTCTCGGCCTCTTCACCCCTTCATTTCAACACATTCCCCTACCTCCAGCTTGTTTGCACAGCTCAGAATGTTCCGAGCATTATCAGTGTTTGCACTTTTGCCACTGTTTGTGCTGGTTGCACTTTAAAGGCAATAAAATCAAGCTTTGTTTGCGTACAAGGAAGCTGTGGGGTATTTTTCCCCCATCATGCCAGAGCTCTCCCTAAAACATGGCACCAACCCCCCCCTGGAAGGCCTGGGATGATGTTCCTGGGGGAAAGGGGCTTGGTGTGCACAAACACACGGAGTTCACACCCTGCACCATGCCAAGGCTCTGCCTGCCAAGCTTTGAGCTTCTTGGGGGAGGCTGACCCAGCATCCTCCCCCTTTCACCCCCAGTGAAGCCAAGGAATCCCCAAGCCCCAGCAGCCCCTCTCCCAGGTGAACTCTTCCCTGGCAAAGGCCGGGGGTTTAGGGCAGGGCAGGATCCGGGTGCTGCTGATGACACGAGGCCGTGGGGGTCCCGTGCTGTGGGGAGGTGACCTCGTGTGTGTGCCCAGCCACCCACTGCTGTCCCCACAGGCTGACACCACCTCCCTGCTGGCTGCAACATGCTGTCCCTGTCCAGGGGTTAAACATTAACAGGCTGGGGCCAGTGCAAGGCCAGAGGAGTCTCCAGCATGTCTGGGGAAGGGTGTTATACCTGGAGAAAGCAGTGCTAGGAAAGTGCCTTCCTCTGTGCTGCTCAGTGACCCTCTCCTAGCGTGCTGCTGCTTCATCCCTACTCCCAGAAAACCTCCCTCCATCATCCTCCTCAGCTCCCCTGCTGCTTTCTCCACCTCTCAGTTTAGTCTGGGCTGCCCAGCACAGGGTATTTTCCACACTGCCTAAATCTGAGCTGGCTGAGGTGTGTGCTGACCCTCTTGGGGTGATGCCAACTCCCCCACTGCCCCCCTGGTACAGCTCCAGAACCTCGGGATGGGGCAGAGCCTGCAGCAAACCCACAGCTCGGTGGCTGGACGGTGACCACAGCTGCCTGTTTTTCCTGGAAGGGCAACGTTCCTTGCAAGAGATCCCTGGATTAACGCAGGGCATTCTCTCCGCCCTGCCGAGGCACATGTCACGGCTGTCACCTCTCCAAAGAGCAGGAACACCCTGTAAACAAGGTGCCTGCTCTGGGGCTGGCAGGGACAGGAAAGGCACAAACCTCAGAGCTTCAGTGGGGTTTAAGCTCGGAAAAAACAAAAAAAAACAAAACCAAAAACCCCCAAGCAAACAAAAAAAAAAATAGAAAACAAACAAACAAACAAACAAAAAAACCCAAAAAATATATGTGGAAAAGGAAAAGCTGTGTCTGGGCTGGAAATAATGCCTCGGCACGACCCCAAATGCAGGTGCTGTGCCGCATGTGTGGTGGCTCACCCTGCCCTCTCCTGGACACCGGCTCGCTTTAAAACCCGGGGTTTTTAAATGCCCTTCCTCAAGAAAACAGCCTGAGCTGTTGGAGGGGTGCAGCTCGCACAGGGCTGTTGGACCAGAGAAGGATCGTGGCACATAATCATGGATTTGTGAAAAGGTTTGGAGTAAAAGTCACCTTAAAGACCACCGAGTTCCAGCCCGGGGAAAATTGCATCATCTGCTGTGACCTGGTGCCTCCTTGGCGAGTCAGTGCCCATGGCTCCCTGAATTCCCCTTTTTATTGGTGGGGAATTTTCCATTTTCCAGACCAGGAGGGAAGGGCTGCATTGTTCTCTGCTGTCTCCATCTGCCTCCATCTCAGAGGAGGGGATGCTGCTGTGGCACAGCCTGGCTGCCTGCAAGCCCAGCACTGTGGCCTCTCAGTGCTGCTGGGGGGTTTTTTTGGCAGGCCAGGGTGGCTGTGACTTGCTCTGGGGAGGAGGCACCCACTCCAGCTGGAATCCACGGCTCTGGGAAGCAGCCTGGAAGATGCCTGGTGCTGCCTGCTCCCACCCAGGGTGGGCTGAGCCGTGTAGGTGGGCACGGGGCACAGGTTGGGGAGCTCAGCCTTACCCAGCAGAGCCTTGGCTGCAGCTCACCTTCTCCTGTTTCCATCCTGCCCCTCTGGAGCATCTCTCCTGCACCTCTGGCCCCTGCCAACAGCTCTCCCCCACTCACATCCAGACCAATGCTCCTTGGTGCCATCCAGGCCTTGTTTTCCCTAAGGAACTGTGATGCCAGTGTGCTGCAGGAACCCAGCATAGGTCTAATCCTGCCTTTGCCCAAACCCAGGGATTTGGGGTGAGCTTGGGCTGGAGGCACAATCCAGTCCCTGTGTTTTATCCCAAGCCTTGTGGACAGGGAGCACAGGGTGGCATGGGAATACCCATGGTGCTAATTGCTGCCTGTAACCCCAGGATTATGTTTTATTGCTTGTTGTACCCCTGTTATGCTCCCAGCTCCATTCCCCACCCCTGGCCAAAGCAGAGCACAGCAGGCCTTGGGATCCTCCTAATTAAATGCTTTTTTTTGGGGTATATATCACATTTTTCAGTGCAATTTAAAACACTTGACATAAAGACACAGCTCAGCTTAGAGACCTGCATCCCTCCCAACATCCAAACACACCCAGCATGTCCCAAGGGATTAGAGGCTGAGCAGAGAGCCTGAGCAAGTGCCACTGGGGTCCCAGTGGATCCCCCAGCCCCTTCCCTTGGGCTGGGGATAAAGAAAGGGCCCGTTTTGGGGTGCTGAGGTCTGTCCTGCACTGAGCATGGCTCATCTCAGAGGGAGCAGCCATATCACAACACCCTTGGCACCCCCTTGGGAATGGCTCTATTTCATCCCTGGACCTGGAGCTGTTTATGGAATTATCAGGGCCAGATGGATGGTGATTTTTGTTCCTGCAGACTCGCTGCACCCTGGGAACCTCACAGGAGATAAATCACTGACCCAGTAATTGTATTTCTCCACCTTCCTCCCTCCTTGGCTTCAAATAAATGGGTTTAAACCGGTCCCAGCTCTCTGAAGAGGTGGTGCTGAGAGATGGGAAGAAAGGAGAGGGAAAGGGCAGCAGAAGGTTCTCCCAGCCCAGTGTCTGGAAGATCCTGAGGGTCTCCTCACCAGGAACCCAGGTGCCTCCTTCCTGAGGAATCTCATCTGTTCATGCTCTTCCTTCCCTGCCAGTTCCAAGCCAGACCACAAGCAAGCGGATCTGCTGAGGCTGGGGAGGTGGGACTGGAGAAAACCTCTCAGCAGTTCTTGCTGCAGTTCTGCAGAGCTTTTATACCTTTAGCTTTTTTACTCTATTTGGTTTTGCCAGGTCTGATTTTATTGGCTATTTCTGCCTTTTATGCGGCCCAGTACTCAAAATAGTCCATTTGGGAGGAGGCTTGATCCATACACACATCTCCATGTATAGAAGCAGGGAATAAGGAGACTCAGGGTATATTGGCGAGAGAGAAGAGGGGGATTTGATTTTGATTTATATTCCCACAGTGGGGCACCAGGAGTAGGATTTTAAGACCTGTTCAATAAAAGATTCAAGGTTTCTAAAAGACACACAACCCCCAGAGCCCTTTCAAGCTCAGCCCTTGAAATAATAACCATTTTGGAAAGTACTACTCTAAAAGGAAAAAAAGAAAAAGAAGAAAAATCCATACATTGATGCATCTTATATGGCAGTCAATGAACACGAGCACCAGTTTTCAGCTCCCAAAGGCCATCAGGGTGGGTCTCTGCTCCCTCTTCCTCCACGTGACAGAAATTATTCAAATTCTTCTCTTCTAGCAGCCAGGCAGCGATGCCGCGCTGAGTCGGCCGAGGAGCAGATGCAGCTCTGGCAGGCACTCAGGAAAACACCAAGTGAGCAAAATTCTCTGCTGCTTCTCACATCCGCACCATCCCTCGGAGCGGGGCGTAATCAGCCTCCGTTTGTTTCCACGGCTTCAGCTCCAGAATAGATGGGAACAGGAGCTGCAGCAAACTGCTCCTGCTGCCAGGAGCCGCCAGGGAATGGGAATGGGAAAGGTGCAATTCCTACTCTGTCTCCTTGAGCTTTCCCCCTTAAGCAGTTAATCACTGAGACACCCCAAACCAAGCCTTGCAGGTGCCAAAGGTGCCTCTAGACAGGCTCTTTACTGTCAAAAAAATACAGACACTTGCTATGATTCAATATCCATGAGCTCAGCCTGCTTCTCTGGCTGATTTACTTCCCCAGCTAAAACACATGACCCTTCCTTCCCATCAGCTGGAGAAGGGAAAGCAAGCTGCATGTGCCTTTATGCTACACCCCATGCAGCCTGGGAATATTGGCAAGGTTGTTTGACACCAACTCAGTTCCCAAAAACATAGTGTGGGATGTAAAAAAGTAGATTTCTTGGACACAACAGGAAAAACACCAACACTTGAACTAGTGATGGGGAAATGCCTGAAAAAAGACCTTGCATTTTTTAGTTTTAGCTGATTTATGCAGCTCTTCTGGTAGCTGTGCAGTGATGGAGAGTGTTGGTGTGACCCAAATATTGCAGGGCAGAACGGGGAGGGTTCCTCCACTCTCATCTTTGTACGTGGCTGCCTCACACCCTGCTCCCTTTCCCGGGGTGCTGCTGGGGACTTTGGGATGAGTCTCCAGCAGTGGGTGGAGAGGCCAAGGACAGCAGAGGGTGTTTGCTCATCCTCCCACCTCAGCTGTGCAACCTGCCCGGCACAGCTGCCCTGCCCGGCCATGCCTGGCACGCTGGGAGGGAGCTGTTGGCAAACACACACAGCCAATTTCCTCATCTCCAAGTGATTTATCTGCAGAAGGGAAAGCTAAGCTCAGCCTTGGCATTCTCTGCTTTTTATTCTCCTTGGTTTTCCAGCCAGGAGAGCCGGGGCCTGAGGAGTCCGGCGAGTGCGGCCGAGGTCAGGCCACAAATCAGGGCTCCGTCAGGCCAGGGGGCCCTGCAGCTGATTTATCTGCTGCCTGAGGCTTCCTTATTTTTAGTGCATGTGCTGGAGTTCCTCATTACTCACAGAGAGCTTATTTGGGACTCCCTGTCCCCGGGGATGGTCCCTGCTGGGCATTGTGCAGGATGCTGAGCACTAGAGGTGACTTTCTCCATCCCACAGTCATCTCCAAGCGGCCACACATGAAGGGAAGAACTGGAATTTCCTCTGCTGTGGTTGTGGGTCTGGGGCAGCACGGTGGACACTGAGTCAGTGGGGGCTTTGCAAGTATTTTCCATGCATTTTCCACTGCATCCTGGGGCTGTAGTGAGGCAGGAGATGCTCCACGAGCTCGGGTGAGCAGCGTTTTTATCTCAAACTGTTGCACAAAGGTTATTCATTTCACCCACCCTTGCCTTTAGGCAAGTGGCTTTTGAAAAAATTTTTTCTTGGGACAAGGGCTACCCATCTCCATGCACTTACACACAAACCAGCAGCAGCAGCAGCAGCTCCTAAAGCTGTGATGCTCCAAGCACAGCTCCAGCCTCTGCATGGGAACACAGCTAATTTTAGCTCCTCAAAACGTGCAGCATGGCTGAGATCAGCTGCAGTCAAGAGATCCAGATGGAAGGGGCTTGTTTGCTTAATATGCTTCATTATTCATCACCCTTAAGTCCAGCTAAGAGAGTGTGAACCCTCAGGGACATCCTTTGCACTCAGGAAACATGGACAGGAGGGTGTCCTGACCAGCAAGGCCTGTGCAAAGTGAAAAACCAACATTTAGCTGGGGCCAAATCAGCGTCATTGTGGGCTTTATTCTCCAGATCTACACAGGTACCCCAGACAGGGATCAGGATGAGCAGAGGGGTTGCCTTGTTCTCTCCAGGAGCAGAGAGGTTTCCACCCAGGGTCAGCAGGGTGGCTCTGGCAGGCAGGATGTGGTTCTGGACTTTGACCAGCCGCAGGAAGGTGTTTACTGCCGCCACAATAACGGCAGCTCCAGGGCTGGCAGCTCCCCAAAGTGCCAGGCTGGGCGGGGAACAGGCACCCCAAGGGGCCCCCGATGCCTTAAGTTTTAGATTTCATATCTCTCAGATTCTGTGCTGACTTGCTGTGGGACTCTGAACTTCACACTAAGCGCTAGTAAGTTCTCCTTGCAGGGTAGTTAGACAAAACAATCTTTTTCCAACTTGAGAATCGAGGAGAACTCTTACCAAAGAGCATAAACAACAGTGAAGTGAAGGGAGCAAGCCAGGAGGATGGGATTTCATGATCTGAAGCTGTAATAGGACAATTAACCTCAATATGAAAATGGACCAAAACTTTTAAAAGTGTGAAACTTGTGACTCGGGGTCCATCTTGGGTGTAGCCATGGCTGGAGTCCTGTACTGCCCAAGGTGTATCCTGTGAAGGTCTTTCAATAAATATCCACTTTATTCTTTTGACTCTATTGAGTCTCTGTTCCAGATCAGCCTCTCTAGGCATCACCCCTTTCAGGGTTTAAGGTTATCTCCCTGGGCCTGTTCCCCCAAAGCAGATTTCAGTACACTCCACTGGGGAGGAGTTTTCTGTTTGTTGTGCCACCCTGGAAGTGCTGGCACTGATGGGTGATGCTTCTCCGCTTTATCCAGGGTTGCTGTGACCTACAGGGCTGCAGCCCTTGAAGTTGTAACTTGATTCTGCAGCCCTATAAATACGACCAGAACACCCTATAAATATGGCCAGTGCAAAACAGTAACAGTAACTGCAGAAACAGTCATCTAATCCAGTTAAATATAAGGACTGTAATCCAGCAGATTAGCTGAGCATGGATGGGGAGCCACAGGGACCCCAGGAGGAGTCTCTGGCCAGTGCTCAATGTTCAGCAGGCAAGGAGGAATGCCAGGCAGCTCTTCACTGATGTGCAAACACCCTGAGGATGAGCAGCTTTGCAGTGGTGAAGGTGGTATTTGACCATGGAGCAGTCCAGTTCCTGGAGTGGTTCATGAGGAATTTGCCACGGGATTTTTGGGTGTGGAGTCAGCTCCCATGTTGGGGCTCAGAGGCTGCTCCTGGTGATCACTGGAGACTGATGTCTCTCTGAAGCCACTGTGTCCTGTCATGGCAGCAGTCAAAGGTTTGTTGGCTGCCTGGGAGCTGCACAAAATGCTCAGCTGGTGCCTCCCTGGCACGATCCACACATCCCTTGGGTTTAACACTGGGAAACTCTTTCTTCCCTCTACACCATCTGCCTAAGCAGTGGCCAGGTGACACCAGGAGGGCAAAAGAGGTGTTGCAAACAGAGTTTTCAAACCTGTTTGCAGCCCAGAGGAGCTGGAGGCTCACCTGGAGGTTGGCACTAGGGCCTGGTGGTGCAGGGTGTTCCCTGATCTCCCCCAGGCCCATGGGCACAAACTGGGAATGAATGGGGACCAGGGTGACTCAGGAGCTTTCCCAGACCTACCTGCAGGGAAGGGAAGCACATGGGGTAGAGCAGTAGGGCATGGATATTTCTCATTTGTGGCACAAACCACATTTTCCCTTTTTTACTACCTTAGGAAGCTTCATTTGGAAGAAAATATTACAGCACGTTGCTCAGCTGGCTCTGCAGGATGTGGAAAATAAGCAGGAGGGATGGGAGCAGCAGGGAGGAGAGGGCAGAGCAGAGGAAAGCCTCACACCAGGGAGTGCAGTGCCAGGGCTGGGGGGAAACTCACTGCGTGCCATTTTCCAGAGTCATCTTTGCAGTCCTGGAAACAAGAGCTGGATCCTGGAAATGCTGCTGGAAGAGAAGATGTACCATAAATTTTAACTGTAAGGCAAGCCTAAAGAGGCAATAAATATGCCTGCATGCACATCCCCATGCCAATCTTCACACCTCTTGCCATTTTGACACCCAGACGTGGCATCTGACCTCTGGGACCTGTCCTGCCCCATTACAGAGCCCCCACCTGAGTCCTGTCCAGCACGTCATTCCCAAAGTACGCCCTCCTGTTAATCTTACTTCCCTCTTTAATCCTCCTCCCTGTCTGAGTGTCCAGGGCCAAAGGTGGCAAACAGGAGGGCCTGGGAATCCCGGGGCTAATGGCAGAGATTTACAGCTCCTGCTGGAGTGGTTCTGAGCTCAGAAGGGTGGCTGGAAGGGCGGCTCAGTGAAGTGCAAAGGAATGGGCAGCGTGAGATACCAAATCTGGAAATTATTCAGCCCACCACTGAATAATTTCCTCCTGACTAGGCATGTCCTGCAGGCTCTAAATCCTCCTTCCAGAGGATTTAATAAATCCCCTGCTTTTCCCATCCCCCCAAACCAGACACTCCTGTGTGTAAGGTGGGTCCATCCTCCTGTGTCCTCTGCAGCCCACAGCAAATGGGTGGGAGCTGTTCCTGGTGTTATCCCTGTCCATCACACCATCAGCCAAGGAGGAGCTGGGAGCAATGTCCTGGAAACACCTTGCAGCAAGCCAAGGGCTTGGAGATGGGGAGAGATGGGGAGAGTCACCTCTCTGGCTCCTGAGCCATTTCACAAGGGAGGAAGATGAGGAGCTGGTGTGATGAAGGCACAGTGGATACCACACATACCTCTGATCCCATCTTGCTTCCAGTTCCTGGAGGAAACAGCCTGGCATACCCCAGCAGGATCACTCTCTGCTGATCAGCGTCTCCCAAATCTGCTTAGCCCATACATGACTCAACATTGTGGCTGTGGCCAGCAGCTTCCAGTGAGGCAGAGCTGACATCCTTATTCCAGCCTCCTTTTTTTTTTTTTGGCCTGGATTGGAAGGGAAGAGATTTGAGCAGCTCCATTCCCCATGTGTACTGAACAGGGAGGCTGAGCAATGCCATGGCATCGTGGTGGCCTCAGTGATGTACCTTAAAAGCCTGAGCCAACTGGAGGCTCTTTGGGGCACTACCAGCAGCAGGCAGGGCTTAGCAGGCAGTGCTGCTTCTGCTGCTCACTCCTTGTTTTATGCCTTGAACAGATTTCAAAGCTTTGGGCACCAAAAGAAGTGACAAAGACCCGCCGTGGAAGGAGGCTGCAGCTAGAAACGCAGATGCTCTACTGCTTCTCTTTGCTGGGGGATGGCTGGGAAGGGAGGCCAAGGAAATTGAGGGTGTATTTCATGTTGTCTTTGCTATTTGGTGCGGTGCCAGAGTATTCAGCACTGAGGGAGGAGGGGAAGATTATCTTTGCTCCAAAGAAAACTTAGTGGTTCTTCCAGGGAAGTCTCCTCTGAGATTTGAAAAGTGTAGGGAAGGTCGCCCCTGATGCTCTGCCCTGCTCAGATCACTGGCAGGGATGGGAATTGCTGCAGGCCCAGGCCCATGCCTCAGCAAACACCCTCCTGAAGGTGTTCTCCCTCCCATAACCCTGGTGCAAAGCTGCCTGTCCCCCTTGCCCTCTCCCTGCTTGCCCTTTCCCATCCTCTTGGCCTAAAAGGCTGAGCTGGAGCTCAGGCAGCCTCTGCCTTGGCTGCCTCATGAACACGGAGCTGTCCTGCAGCAGGAGGATCCTCATCCTACTGCAAAACCCACCTGTGTCCCCAGCCTGGATGGGAAAAACACACCCTGACACCTTTTTAAACAACAACCCCTCTCTACTGGCACAGCACTGCCTGTCCCATCCCTGGGACATGCCTGTCCCAGCCCGTGGTGCTGAGCTGGTGCCGCTCTCCTGGCAGTGCCCTCACCCCTGGGAGCTGCAATTCCTGGAGTTTCCCTCCGGCAGCTGCAGCGTGGTCCCGGCCCAGCTCCAGCAGCTGTTGCAGGAGAGCTGTCACAGGATGTCCTGGGCTGCTCTGTGCCCCTGGGCCCAGCTCCCCTCGCTGGGATTTTGTGCAAGGAGCCCTGGGCTGAGCCTCTCCCGGGCTGGAGCAGCACCAGCACGCACAGGGACACGCTGCCCTCACTGGCTGCCCCAGCCACCCCCAATGACTGGCACGGCTCAGTTGGCATTCCCAGGACATCTGCAGCCCCACACAAGCTCTGTCCCAACACAGGGCCTGCAGGACTCAGCCTGACCCCTCTCCAGGGCACCAGCTTACAGCAGGCAGATGTTCTGTCCCCAGCCCTTTAGGATCCCCAGAGCTGAGCAGATGCATGTCCTATTTTCCCTTCACAACATCCCAAAAAAAACAGGGGAGTGTGGCATTCCTCTAGAGGTGGCTGCAAAGTGTTGGGATGTCAGGACAATCCCCTCTGGCTGGAACCATTGGTGGCAGAAATTCCCCTGCCAGGCATAAGTTGCAGGTGACTTGGCCTCCTGCTTTCCACCCCTTGCAACAAGTCCTCAGCTTACTGAGATCCCATGTGGATTTCTTTGCTTTAAGCCATGACACAACTTCCTGGGCTGAGGCTTCAGCAGGATGCAAACTAGAAGAGCAGAGAATCATAGAATCCTTTAGGTAGGAAAAGACCTCTAAGATTGAGTCTAGGGCCATGTCTACATGTTTTTAAAATGCCCCCAGGGATGATGACTCCTGCACTTCCCTGGACAGCCTTTTCTCTGGGATCAGTGCTGTGGGCACAGCAGAGCTCCCACATCTCCACGGAGGAGCAGCTCTGACGTGGCCTCCAGCACTCACTGGGCACTGCTGCATTTCAGCACAGCTCTGCAGGAAACATGGGGCGTGTTGTCCTGCCTGCACCACCAATCTTGGGTCCAAACACCCATCCTTTATGCCAGTGGATATCCCTGACACCTCTGTGCTCCAGGTGTGGCAAGCCCATGCTGAGCTGGCACTGCAGGATCAGTCCAGGCAAGACCAAAATGTGGTTTATTATTCTGCTCTCAGTCACCATCACCAGCTCATGCCCTGTGGCTGCTAAGCCCAAGGGACCTGCAAAAAGCCCTGGTGAAGAGAGGAGGCACAGGGACTGGCAAGGCATCCCCTAAAATCCAACATATTCAGTTTTCATCCCTGCAGCTTCCTGTGGAGTTTTGGAGGGCAGCAGGCCGTCCCCATCACTCACTCCCCACACCCCAGGAGCACGGGAATCACACCAGTCCTGCTCCACAAACACAGCAGCTGCTGCAAGCACCGCCAGAGATCAGGAAAAACAGCAAAGCAAGGAGGAGGGGGAAAAACAAATCCCTTGGAGCCGGCAGGAAAGCCTGAAAAGATCTGATTGGACCCAGGGAGGACGAAGCCCTGCTTTTCTCGTGCTGCTCTCCTCTCCTTTCTCCTCCGTCCCACCTCTAAAATACCTAAAGTACCTAAAATACCTAAATACCTCAAATACCTCTAAAGATCAGATACTGATCTGCCCGGGATTAAGAACAAGGCTCCCTTGAGCAGCGATGAAATCTCATCCTATGTCTTTGAGGGTATTCTGCTTTGCTGGGAAAGGACGGGAGCCGCCTCCAAGCTGCAGCCCACGCCTCCCCTCCGGCCCCGAGCTGGAAAACAAACGGGCTCCGGAGGAAGAAGGGGAGAAGGGAAACATGCCGTTCCTGCAGCCGCAGCATCTCCGCGGCGGAGCCCCTGCCTTGCTGGCAGCGCTCGGATTGGCCGGGGGGGGGCTGGGAAAAGGAGCCCAGCTCGGTGTTAC
>VZTB01002866.1:57838-76325 GCA_013397245.1 Thryothorus ludovicianus | reverse complement strand
AGCCCCTGCCACCCAAAGTGCTCCCTCTCCCTCCCTGCCCACGGGATGGGTGCTGGGCATGGGCACCCTTGGCACCTACACCAGTCCTGGCCACATGCAGGTGTAGCCTGGATTCACCTGGACAAGGTCTCGTCCACCACCAGCGCCGGCTGAGAAATGCCAAAATTGCTCAGCACTCCCACACAGCTCCACAGCACAAAATAAAACCTGAAAGGGGAGCCAGAAACTGCAGTGGCAGCAGAAAATGATTTTTATTTTCCCTCTTTTCTTAAAACATGTGAAAGTAAATTGATTTCTTTAGGCCAGAGCCCAAGAGAAAATTAAACCTCTTTTCCCAGAAGGCAGTGCCAGATGCTGTCACCATCATCCTGCAGGAATGTCTAGGGCACCTCTGGAAAAAGTCTGAAGGAAAGGTGCAGTAATCCAAGGTGGAGGGGACAGGGCAGGAGGAAAACTTCACAAATTACCTTAACAAGCTTGAATTAAAAAAAAAAGGAATTTTGCAGCAACATTTTGAAGATCATCCTCAGGTGCTTTGTCAAGGGAGAATATGGGTTGGTGGGACCCTCATGCTGGACTTCAGGTGAGAAGATATGGGGCTAACACTCATCAGGTTTTCTATATTTCTTAATTTTTGTCTGCTTGTTAGTGTGCAAATCAGAAAGTCCAACACTCATCCTGAGCAGAGGACCATGAAATAGGACCATGAAAGCAACAGGACTTGCTCCACGCAAACAACCAGGAAAGCCATCCTGGTTCCAGTTTCCTGGCGCTTCCTGTGTGATGTTTGCATTAATTGATTGCACTAATTGATGCACTTCGTTGTGGGGAGGAGCTGACACCCACTCCTTAAAGGGAACACCTGTGGTTACACTTTTGGGGTGTAACCCCAAACAGCTTGTGGTTTGTCCAGAGCTCAGCATGCCACTGGTGAGCACCTGGAGGGCAACTTCCAATCTGGGGGAGGTGTCACCCTCCAGTCACCTTGCTTATCCCGTGCCACCACCACAAACACACTGCAGGTCCACCTTGGCCACCTGGCACCTTCCTGGTGGCCATCATGAGAGATGATGGGGTAGGTGGCAGCAGCTTGGAAGATGCAGCCCTTGGCACCTCTGAAAGCCAAGCAAAGCCCAAGACAAAAGGATTTGGAGAGCCACGCTCATTAGAGAGGGGAGTGAGGTGTTTTTCCCTTGTGGATGTGAGCTTCCATTCATGGTTCCTCATTAGGGCTCAAACAACCTGTGGACCTGTCCCAACTTTGGGTTGGCAGTATCTGCGTTCCTATCAGCTTGGAATTGTCCGTTGGGCAGGTCACTCGAGGGGAAAAAAAAAGAAAAAAATCAAAATCCCATGCAATTATAAACCAGGCCCTTCCTTGTGCTGTCTCAGCTCAGTGGGTGCTCTCCTGGGGTGACCCAAGTCACTGACCTGGTCCTTCCGCACTCTTCCCATTCACTCCACGGGCTGGCCAAAGCCAATACCAAGGGATTTTAATTAAAACTCCTTTCCACCCACAATGGTGGGCATTTAGTCTGTTAATTGCAGAGCAGACAGCCTCTCAGTGAACCAGTGACTGTCCAGCTGGCCGGTGTAGCCCTCCCAAGTCAAGAGTTGGGAACATTAGTGCCGAGCACAAGAAGAGTCTTTCATGGTGAGGACATGTACAAAACAAGGTGAATGGCCATCATCATCATCATCATTAGGAGGCAAAAAAAAGGGGGAAGAACATTTTCTTCTGCTGGGTAAGGGTGGAAACTGGGCTCGGAGCACATCTCTGCCGTGTTGAAAAAACAAAATGGAAGAGGGACGCATCTGACCCTCACAACAAATTCACCCATGGCACAACCAGGACAGCTGATTTCCTTTGTACTCTCTCCACTCTTTACATTTCCTAGGGAAAGATGATCAGGTTTGTATCTGCTGCTCCACTGGAGGTATTGGAAGCTGTGAGGGTCTTAAGATCAACAGAGAGGCCTTGTCACCTGAGTTATATAAGGGTGCATCTCCCTTTTTCATGACAGCATTGAGGCAGTGGCTCCCAGGCACTGTGAGATCCACAGGCAGCCAGAAGTCCTTCTCTGGTGCCTCCTAGTGCAAAGTCCTATCTTATTGTGTGTTGTTGCTTTTCCAGCTCAAAGATGTCGTGTTTTAAAGTGCTGCTCTTCATATCACCCTTGTTGCTCCTGTATTTCAGGTCACCCATTTCTCTTTTTAACACCCAATACTTCCAGTGCTGTTGGTCCCCTCTCAGCTCTGCCTCATTCACACAGCTCAACATTGCTCGTCTGCTTTTTTGAGTCATTCACAGAAATATGAAGCAAGCCATGTCCTGAACCTGACATTTGTGTGGGTTCAGGGGAAAGCTTCCCTTTGTGACAGTTCCCCCTACAACTCCAGCCATGGATCTGCAGCCAGCCCAGACCCACCTTCATCCCGCTCTCCAACCACATTCAGGCCATTTCACCCTTCAACATCCTTTGGAGATCTTGCAGCCTTCCCTGAGAACAGTTTGGCTCCTTCAGTGCACTTCAAGCATCCACAGCAAGGACAGGCATCCTCTGCAGCAGAGGATGGGATTTGGTGGGGATGTTGGAGACGTCAAAGCCAGGCTGGATGGGGCATTGAGGAAGTGATGGGGCATTGAGGAAGTGCTCTAGTGGGATGTGTCCCTGTCCATGGCAGGGGAGTTGGACTGGGTGATCTCTAAGGCCCCAAACCACTCTGTGATGGTATGAAAGGAAATCTTCTGGCTATGGAATTTCACCCCAGAAACAACCCAAGGTTTTTTTGCCACTGCAGCACTCAGCTCTTACAGCATGGAGAAATCCCCCACCACCCATGCCAGGGAAGAGCACATCCCTCCTAGTTACAGCCCACCTGGGCTGGACATCACCAAGCTGCCAAACCCACCTTCTCCAGGCCATCCTCACATTAGGCTGATTATAATTACCTGCCAACCTAATTGCACCCTTTTCCTAGGAGAAAGGGAGATGCTGAGCATGGCTTGGAAGCTACTGATGATTAGAGGGTATTTTTATAACCTGTACTGAGTGCCTCAAGTCAAGAGAGCAGAGCCAGGCATGCCAGAAGCCATGGTGTGTATCTAAAGCACCCTGCTCGTGCTCCTCACGACTAAACAGTAGCACCAGCAGCAGCAGCACAATTCACTTGGCAGACAGGAAAACCCCAGCTCTGCCTTCATGGTCTGGATGACAGGATTTAAAGGATGTTGTGTTGGTTTGCTTGCTCAGAGTTTAAGCCTGGCTTTGCTGGGTAGCACAGGAAAATTAAATGCTCTTTAGCAACAGCACTAGAAAATTCACCTTGAAGATAAAAAGGCCCCTCCTCTCCATTTCCAAGCACGGCCGCAGGAAACCATAATTTGGTCTTTCTGTCCTAAAATCATCACCAGCTTTCCCCTGGAAAACAATCCTGGTGTAATTTGTGCTTGTTGACTGGAGGATGGAAACAAGCTGGTAAGGAAAGTTTTTGCTTTCAAGTGCTACAGCTTTGCTGTTTGGAAACTTTCTCTTCTCCATGTTCTCCTTCCAGCCAATTCACATTTTTGTTTCAATCTTTACAGGGCCAGCCAGGCACTTGTGTGCGGAGCTGTTGTTAGTGTGTCATGGATAGCAACACATACCTAAGGGAAGGAGTCAACATTTGCTGGAAACGGGCCTGGCTGAACTCCCTTTCCCCCTCCCTCATCCAAATGGCCCCCAGCTTTGGAAAAGTTTTCCTCCAACTCTGAACTCGCTTGGCCCCAGCTGCTATAAATAGTCAGAACAAAACCTCCCGGGCCAAATGCCCCGAGTGTTTCGAAAGCTTTGATCCTGTGCTGCTTTTCTGGAGCTGGAGCCTTTTCCACTCGTGCAGCTGGAGCCCATATTCCTGCTGAAAGCAGGGGCAGGGAGAGCCATCCAGGGGGCTGGGAAGGGGTGGGAATTCCGTGTGAACCCCCTGTGCAGACCCTCCTCATCACTCCCAAGGTGACCCAGCACAAGAAGGAGCAGGAGACGGGGCTGAACTGGAGCTGTGACACTGGCTTTGAGTCCAGGAACCTTCCAGCATGGAAAAGGAGCTTCCAAGGAGGCTGGGGAGGGACTTTTGACAAGGACATGGAGTAATAGGACAAGGGGCAATGGTTTTAAACTGACAGAGGGCAGGCTTAGATCGGATGTTATGAAGAAATTCTTTTTTCAGAGAGTGGTGAAGCACTGATGCAGGTTGCCCAAAGATGTTACGGATGCCCCATCCCTTGAAGTGTTCAAGGCCAGGCTGGATGGGGCTTGGACTAACCTGGTGTAGTGGAAGGTGTCCCTGCCCATGGCAGGGGGTGGCCTAGAAGATCTTCAAGGTCCTTTCTAATCCAAACAATTTGATGATTCCATGAATCCCTGTGAGGAGAGCTGTCCCCCAGCCAGAGGTGGCAAGGAAACCCTGCTCCCACCAGAGGGTTTGTGTTCTGTCCCCACTGTCCTGTGGGTTGAGGGTGCTTTGCTTCCCCATTCCTCCCTCTGGGTGTGCCTGGCCCTTGTGCCTTGGCACTGCTTGCTTTGGCCAGAGACAGAAGTGGAAAGACACAAACATCAGGGGGAAAAAAAAAAGAAAAAAACAAAACAGAAAAAGGGCTGCTCTTGCAGTATTTCCAACCCATCAAGCCCAGAGTGGGAATCCTACGAGAAAGTCGGATCTCACAAAACTCCAGTCCAAGAGGTTTGAAAAAGCAGCCTCAGGATTTGCATCCTCCCTGCCACAGAGATCCCAAGGGTTTTGGAGGAGCAGAGCTCAGGCACTTGCGAGGGTGCTCAGCAGCCATAGCAGGCACCCAGGTACGCTCCCCAGGGCAGCACCTCCTTTCCTAAATCTGCATTTCCATGGGTTTGTGTGTGCATGCCTCAGAGCCCCCACATCCCAGCAAAGCAGCTTTTGGCCCAGATGGTTTTTCCCCTGCCACAGCTCTTCCTTTTGGGAGCAGAAGCCGGCAACAGCAGTGCACAGAGCAGCACAAGGCTTGTGGCAGAGCTGGGGCAGGGCAGCTCAGGATAACTCAGCAGCTGTGCCCTGGGAGAGGGGATCTCACTGCCCACCATGGCTGACAGGACAGGGGTACAGCACCAAATCATCCTCCCTCTGTGTTCCTCCAGCAGCAACAGCGTTTCTGAGGAGTTCTGCTGCATCCTCACACTAAGCTGATGCTTTCCCCCTATCGAGTGACTTCAGGGTGGCTACAGGACACTTTGTTCCCAAGCAAACCCCACTTGGAACTGTTTGGAAGGGTTTCAAACCCTGGCAGTGAGTGTGTGCCCCCTGCCTTCTCACCTTGGAGGAGGACAGCAGTGGTGAAATCGTGGTTCTCTGGAGATTTTGGGGAGGTGGCATGGGTTGGGGCTGTGTCTCTGAGGAGCCAGCTTAGCTAATCCTGTGTTGGGAAAGGGCTGAGGTCAGCCCCATTGCCCTCTGTAACTGGCAGGACCAGTATGGGGGCAAGAGAGCCTGGAAATTATTCCTCAAGGGAAATGATAAATAAAGTGGCCCAGTTTTAAGGGAGCACTGGAACCCCCCAGACAGAGTCCATTGCAGAGAGGAACAGAGTTTGACCTGTTCCTCACCCTGTCTGTGGGTCAGTCCTGCTGCCTGGGACTGTGCCTTGTGGGGTGCCTGGGCAAGTGACACCCAGCCCAAGCAGTGACCACACCGTGTCCAGCCTGGTGCCACTTTGGAGAATCCATCCCGGGCTCTTCAAGCTCATAGGACACATCACCTGAATCCTGCCAGGGAGTTTTGCCTCCATTTTCCTGCTCCTCAATACCACAGGGCATCCCTTACTCGGCCACCAAAAGGGCTGCAGAGCCCAGACCCCCCCCTGGGTGGGCTCCCATCGCATCCTGCATCCCGTCCGTGGCACCCGGGACGGGGTGGCTGCTCCCCGGGGGGAACAGGCTGTCCCGCGGGGGTTCTGGCAGCGCGCTGCCTCCGAGGCGAGAGCTGGCTCGGGGCTTTGTTTAATGTCCTGTTTATCCTGCCGAGAGAAACAGAGGAGTTCAGTGTGCAGGAATCTCGCGTCCTCGCCCTGCTCCCCCGCCGCATGAAAGCTGCTGAGCAAACAGGAGAGAATCAAAGGCGGCTGCGCCCCGCTGGGTTTCCGCACCGCCGGCCCCGCTGCCAGCTCTTACATAAGCTCGGCCCAGGGCTGCGCTCGGGGCTTTTTCCTTGTAAACCAAGCAGCCACCCCAGCAAAGCCCCTTCAGCTGTGCTAAGCCCTCTGCTCAGCAGGGAACACCTCCTTGGGGTTTTTGCCCCCTCCATGCACAGCCCTGGTGCATTCAGCTGGCTGTTGGCACAGCATCCTTCATTTTACCTCGGATCAACCATCCTGGTATCCCCAGCGTTAGAACGAGGAACTGTCGTGAGGAAGCCCACGAAGTTGATAAGAGCATCTCCCCTCTGGAAACAGGCTGAGAAAGTTGGGATTCTCAGCCTGGAGAAGAGAAGGTGACATGGAGACCTCACAGCACCTTCCAGGGTCTGGAGTCACCTACAGAGTCTGATTCACCATCAGGGACCGTAGTGGCAGGACAAGGGGGACTGGATACAAACTGAAAGACAGGAGAGGTAGATGGGATATTAGGAAGAAATTTTTTCCTGTGAGGATGGGGAGACCCTGGCACAGGCTGCCCAGGGAAGCTGTGGCTGCCCCATGCCTGGAATTGTCCAAGGCCAGGTTGGACAGAGCTCTGGCAGCCTGGACTACTGGAGGGTGTCCCTGCCCAGGGCATCATGTTGGAACTAAATCATCTTTGCTGTCCCTACCAACCAACCCAAACCATTCTGGGATTCCTTGATTCACCTCATCTCACTCTGTCCAAGACTCAGCATTGGGACATCTGACCTTCCCCTGCTGGAAAAAGAGGGTGCTTTGTCCCAAATCTGCTCCCTCTCTCCTTTGCTCTCAGAGCATCACAGGTTTGTCACCACTGGCCTGGGTGTGTGACCTTTCCACCAGGCACAGCCTGAAGCACCACAGCATCTTGATCCTGTCATCTCTGGCTGTCAGGCAGTCCCCAGCTGTCCCCAAAGCCATGCCCTGCTTGGGTTATGAGGATTCATTTCCCCAGCTCTCCTGGGCATGACCTCTCAGCAGAACAGGAATGAAAACCCTGTGGACATAAAAACACAGAGAATATTAAATCCTCTACGTCTGTGCCTTCCACCACCAGGCATGGCCTCACCTTCCCCTCCAGCACAAGGTCATCCTCTGATTTGGGAGGGTGACAGCTGCCAAAGGAGGACAAGGAAGAATGATGTCACCCTACCTTCCCTTTTCATCCCTACCTCCTTTCCCCCTTCTCTGTGCTTTTCATTATGAGAAGAAGAAGAACGAAGAATTTTGTGCTTTTAGAGGACCCTGGGAGTCAGGACATGAGCAGAAGTGGCTCTGAGGGGCCCCTTTCCCCCACACCAGTCCCCCAGCCTTGTGGGGTACCCTGGGAACAGCTCCTCAGACCTTCCAACTCTGCCTAGACCTGCCATCCATCCAACTCCAGCAACACTCCATCATCCTCTACCATGCAAACGTATTCCTACTTCCTAAATTTTTAAATGCTGTTTAATAATTTCTAATTAAAGGCAATTTTAAAAGCCTCAAAATGCCATTTTCCTGGGTTTCCCCATCATTTAAACTGAACAGCACACAGCCCTTTTTACCTCTGTGCTCCTTGGGCCCTCAGTGGGGAACTCCTCACTTTCCAGCATGCAGAGCAAAGGAATTAAATCAAATTAACTCATACTTGGAGCAGCGGCAGGATCGGGCAAATCCTGGCTTGGCTCTCTCTCTTTAGACTACATCTTGCAAACAGAAGGGCTGGAAACAATTTTGCTTTAATTGGTTTTTAAAATGCAGCCAGCAGATGGTTTGGTAACCCGAATTCATGACTTTCCACAGCTCCAGGCTGCTGGCTTGGGAACCAAAGCCAAGAAGAAGCCAGGTAGAGAGGGATCCATCCTGCCTGCTTTACCAAAGCACTGGCCAGGATGCCCAGGGCAGGATGGTCCAGGCTGGCCCAGAGGCACAATTTGCAATTTTCAGGCACAGAAACACTCTGGGTAAGCCTGGAGAAACCTAAGATGAGCCACAGCTTCCTTGGAGAGTGAAGCACGGTCTCTCCACACCATGGGGGACACGGCCTGGCCACGCACCCCTTTGTCACTTTGTCCCTGGGGGCTGTCCCCATGGACCCATGCCCAAGAGCTGCTCCTGAAAGGCTCATGAATCAGGCAAGCAGAGCCCTTTTCTTGCTGGCTCTCCCTCTGTGTGACTTCCCACTTGTCCCCTTGCTTCTCTGGGCCAGTGTCCACAGTGTTCCCACGCCAGACAAACTGGGAATGCTGACTGCCAGGCCTACACACCCATTGCAGACCTGAGCAGGGTTTTAACACCCCTGGGCTGACCCTCCTGCCCCTGGTGGTTTATCCTTCACGTGAAGTTCCCACCTCTCCATGAACAAGGTGTTCAGTGTCCCACAGTTCCCAGCCCCAGAGCTCTGCCCCATCACAGAGCAGAACTAAGTCCATCCAGAAAACCTCACAAACATCTCGTGAAGCCGGGTTGTTTTTCTCTTACCAAGTAATTTGAAATTCTTGGAAGGCAATCAGGAAAGTACAAAGTATTCCAGCTCAGGACAGCCTGGGACTCATTCCTTAGAGGCACAATGGTTGTTTACTCAATCTCTCATACATTAATATCTAAAAATTCATGAGTTCAATTGTAAACAAGAAGTACTGGCTTTACGGTGGTGTCTATTTAACAATACTGGTTCCAGCCTGAATGCTGATTTCCTTGTTATCCTTCTTCTAATCTGGCTATCAGAGGGTTGAGATCTTGCAAAATTATGGGAAATATTTCAAGCCCTTTTATTTCTGGTTTTGAAAAGCATCTCTCTGAAACCCAAGGCCAAAGAGAGACTATTTCAAATCAACGTCGAAGAGCACAGGCAGGGAGAGGAGCTGTTTGTGCCAGCACTGTCCTCTGGCTCAGGAACAAATGAGGAGAAAGCTGGCCATGGATATATCTGTGCTGGAAATCTGGAGGAGATTCCTCCAGATCTGGAATCTGGAATCTGGAGGAGTGTTGAGAGAGAGAATTCCCAAAGCAGTCACCTAAGGGGACCAGCAATCAGGTGTGCTGGTCAACAGCAGCTGAACATGAGGCCAGGTGGCCAAGAAGGCCAAGGGCACCTGGACTGTCCCAGCCATAGAGTGGCCAGCAGGCCCAGGGCAGTGATTGTCCCCCTGTGCTGGGCCCTGGCGAGGCCACACCTCAAATCTGTGTCCAGTTTTGGGCCCCTCACTGCAAGAAGGACACTGAGGGGCTGGAGCCTGTCCAGAGATGGGAGCAGAGCTGGGGAAGGGTCTGGAGCACCAGGAGTGGCTGAGGGAGCTGGGAGGGCTCAGCCTGGGGAAAAGGAGGCTCAGGAGGGACCTTATCACTCTCTACAACTCACTGACAGTGGGATGTGGCCAGGTGGGGATTGGCCTCTTTTTCTAGGTAACTACAATAGAATACAAGGAAATGGCCTCAAGCCACACCAGGTTTAGATTGGATATTGGGAACAATTTCTTCATGAAAAGAGTTGTCAGGGAAGTGATGGAGTCACCATCACTGGAGGTGTTCTAAAGGAGTGTAGACAAGGCATCTGGGGACATGGTTGATGGCCTTAAAGGTCTTTTCCAACTTAAATGATTCTGTGATTCCATGAGCAGGATGGAGATGGCCCAGAGCTCATTAGAGCTCAGCTCCCCTTCCATCTTTACTGACTGGCACTGCCACAGCCTCTTCTCATGGCAGCTCTGTGTAGCCTCAGTCTCTCCAGCTGCTCCTCCTTACAGACCTCTCTCCCTTTTGGGTCTAGTACTTTTTCCTGTGGCCTCCAGGAGGGTCATCAGGACATTCATGGGATGGGCTGGCAGCGTTTCCCAGCTCCTTTACAGTCCCACATGAACGCACTTCTGTCTCAGGCATTACTTGTGCCAGGGAACGTGGGTTTATCTCAGCTTTCTCATCTCTCCTGAGCAGCTTCTTCCCACTTCTTCAGGCAGCCTGAACAGGATGAGAGCCACCCCTCTGCTTGCAGAGTCAGAGGGCATCAGTCACCTCCAGCTCGAGGATTTCTCACACTCGTGCAGAGCTCAGACACATCCACACAAGCCCCTGCTTCAAGAGGGTGGGGAGAAACAAGGCAGAGAGCACTTTCATGGGTGGTTAGGGCTGTGTGTGATTCCCCAGCTGGTTGTTCCAGGGACAGAGCCCTGGAGCAGCCTAATCTCAAGAACTGCAGGAGGAGGAGGAAGATTCCTTGAACAGGAGGTTCGTATATCTTTATCTTTGCTGCTGTCAAAGGGCAATAGCTGAGATTGCAGTGTCTTGGAAAGCCTCCACGAAAGCGATCTCGAGGACATCAACAAGTCTGGAAGCCACCTTCACTCTCTTGATAAAGGTTTCAGTCAACAAATGCACTCCAAGGCAGGTTCCCAAGCTGTGATCACTTCCTACTGGCTGGAAATAAGTCAGTTTATGTTTGAGTGAAGCCTTGGGCTGGCTCAGCCCGCAGCTGCCTGGTGGAGATGCACGTGCCTGATCTTCTGCAGGGGTTCATCCTTGCAGGAATCAGTCAGACAGGTGGGGGTTATGGGGCAGTCACCCAAGTGCTGCCCCAAGAGCCATCCAAGAGCTCTCAGACAAGCCCTGATTTCAACCAGGGAAGAAACCCAAGGGGAAACACTCCAGAATTCAACCACCCTCCCTTCCTGCCCCATGAAAGGCAGCAGGACATTCCATCCAAGAAAATCCATGAGTCTTTCATCTTCCCTGCTGACTCTGCAGCCAGAGACCTCCATCAAGGAGAAGTCACTGCTGCATCAAAACCTGCAGAGCTGCAGCAATGCAAGAGGTAGCACCTGGCTCCCTGCTCATTCCAGCAAGCAGCTACTTCCACAGGCACCCTGGGAACACCCACTTTGGGACATTTATCTCTGCGTTTGCACACAGATACTCTCATTGGAAGAGCCCAAAGCCTCCAAACAGCCCTCACCTCACCAAGGAGGGCACTGCCTGCACCAAACCCAGCTGGGACCGTGCTGATGCCACTTCAGGCTGGTAAATACCCTCTTAAATACCCATATATAAGTTATAAATATAAATATCCGCCTCAGGCCATGGTGAGGAAGGCCACCTCTGCTCTTGCATGGGCTGAGGTGCCATCCTGCTGGCTGGGCAGGGCGGGAGCTCCTCCCTGACCGCCTGCAGTGACCACAGCAGAGCACAAAGCCAAACTGCTTTTATGGCTTTGCCCAGATCCCGGCTCTCGCCCATCCTGCCTGCCAGCCAGTCCATCCCAGAAGGCAGCTCCCTGTTTGTCTTGGATCACCTCCTGCCAGAACAGAGTTTTCCACAGCGCGGCTCTTCTGTGCTGCCCGAGGGTGGATTTCCTGCCGTTTGATCTAAATTTTCCTGTCGTTTCACTGAATGCCTCCTGATTTCCTTCATCAGGCCCGATCTTTCCATCAGGGAGGCAGTCCTGCAGCCCGGAGCTCTTTGGCAGGGAGCTGGGGGAGAGGTTTGGTGGTCAATGAGCAAATACTGCTGGAACTGGAGCGGTGGAAAAGACCTTCCCTCCTTTCCCAGGTGGATTAAGCATGGATATGCAGTGCCCTCTGCTGATCTGGCTGCCGAGGGAGCTGCAGGAAGAGCAGCATCCAGGCAGCTTTGCAAAGCTCTGAAGGGGCAGCCAAGCCTCCAGTTTACCCAGGAGCTCTCTACTGGCAAGGCAGGAGAAGCACGTTCCTCTGCTGCTGCACTGGTGTTTGTCACAGCTCGTGGACCTGTTTGAGGAGCCAGGCTGGTACAAAAGGTCCAGGTGGTGCCATTTCCACCTTCACACTTGCAAGAACACCTAAAGAAGCCAGGATGTCTTGGACAGGTTGCCCAGAGAGGCTGTGACTGTCCCATCCCAGGAAGTGTTCAAGGCCAGGTGGGACAGGGCTTGGAGAAACCTGGGATTAGTGAATGGCATCTCTGCCCATGGCAGGGGGATAGGAATGGGATGACATTTCAGGCCCTTCCAACCCAAACCATTCTGTGATTCTCTGATCTGCACTATCCTCTGCAGTCTCACTCACTAGGCTGAGCACTGCTCCCCTTCCCCAAGCAACAGGTAGAGGGACAGCCTGGAGACATGAGCACAGCATTAAGGGAGGAGGAGCCAATCTGGGACACATTTGCCTCTCTCCTTGAGCAGAAGCTTCCTTTCTCATGGGAAATGGGCTGCTTTAGCCTGATATGGTGGAAAGAAGCCTCACAGGGAGGACAGACTGGTGATCCAAACTGTCCCAGGGAACAAAGGATCCTTACTGGGAACTGCAGGAATCATGTGTGAAACAGAGTCCCTGTGCACACCAGGACCTCATAAATTACTGCTCCTGCTACAGAAGCCTTCCTGGGAACACCCAGACAGACATTATTCAAACAAAGGGCCAGAAAGGTCCCTTGCAATGCTTGTGCTTGCAGGACTGGAGGCAGGGGCAGCTGCAGCCCAGCACTGTTACCTGCAAGTCCATTATCAGTAGACTCAGCACTGCAAGGAGAGTTTGGTGTGCAAGTGCCTCTGAAAATTCTCCTGAGCCAGCCAAGGGAACTGCAGAGCAAGGGCAGCTTCCTGCTCCAAACTTGGGCAAAAAAACATCCCAACTGGTTTGGCTGGAGTTGGCAGAGCTCCTGCATCCCCACCATTGCACCAAAGCAAACCTGGAGCTGCTCCTGCTGCAGCACCCATGGGGCTGGAGGGACACCCACAGCTCAGAGCAGCTCACTCTGGAAGAAACCACTTTGTTTTTCTTTTTCTCAAACCCTCCCCGACTCACTAGAGGCAGAAAAGCTCCAAGTGAGGTTTAAAGGGTACAACACTGGCAGCAAAGTCCACTCCTGGTTAATAGGATTCACTTCAGGAGATAAGGCTTATTTGCACCTGGAGAGTGATAGGGGTTTATAACACTGGCAGCAATCTGACCCCCCAGCAGGTGCAGTGTACGTGGCACAAGCAATGTCCAGCCTGATAGGCATCTCCTGGTCTTGGGCTCTTTCCCCTGACTGCAAGGACTGCACATTCCTTATCTCTGAACATCCCTGCCAAGATGCAGTGCATTCCCTTTGGATTGCTTTCCTCTCTCCACTGATTTTTCCAGGACTTCTAGGTGATCAAGTGGAAAAGGGTCTGGCTCAGTTTATACTTTATTCCAAGACAGGGTTTCCTTCCTCATTGTTTGTAGCCATGGCTTTTCCAGCACTGCCAGTCCCCTTCTCCAGGTGCCCACACTCCCCCTCTGTCATCAGTCCCTGATTGTTCCATCCCACACTCACCATTCTCCAGGACAGAGGAGCCCTCTGAGCCTCCACACTGTGCCCTGGTCTCCTGGGAGCTCCTCCAGCTGATTTAAGTGACTCAGCTAAGGGCTGATGTGCCAAGTCAAGCCACTCCAGGAAGCCAAATCATAATTCCAGAGGGGAGGAGCACATAAAACCACACACAGCAACAACACAGAGGCCAGCCCCAAAACCTCAGGTTCAGTCTGACCTCTCTCTCTCTTGAGCACTGTTCACCACATTTCATGGATGTGCCAGCCCAGGACACTCCTTCTCCCAAAATGCAGCTGCCATTGTGGCAAAGCCTGGCCACCATCTAATGAATGACAACACCACCATGTGTTAGGTAAAGAAAACAGAGTCACATAAAATCTTCTGAGACGAAGAAATTAAGCTCAGAACACACGGTCCTGATGCCTCCTGGCACAAAGTCCTAATTTTCTTAAGGAGCATCCCAAACCCAGCACTTTCCAAGGTACTCACACCCTTTAGCAGAGCCAGGGATGCAGTTGGGAGTGGGTGAGAGGGCACCACGAGGACACCACTGCCATGACCCACAAAGCCTTTTGCCAAAGCCACGCCTGGCCCACGCGTGCTGAGAGTGCACTGCCAGCACCTCTGTGGCTGTACCTGATGGGGAGGTACCGGGCCAGGACAATGGGCTCTGCTCTCTGCCTTGCATTTTCCTGTTATCTCACACCTGCTGTAAAGTGCTGACTGAAGGAATGCTGAGTCAGGAGCACTCAGAAGAAGGAAAATAATTTGGTTTTTAGCACCTGCATGGCCCTGTGCCAATTGGAAGCGTTGCAGTTTGGGGAGCAGGGGATGTGTAACCCAGTGCCTTGCACCCCGAGGAGCAGCCTGGTTCCAAACCACGATGAAATGTGCTGGATCCCGGGAATGGGGAGGCCAAGGGGACCTGCAGTGCCCCTTCAGGCAACTCAGAATTATTTCTTAGCACCTTCTGGCCTCTCCTTCGTAGGCCTGTGATGAGGTGCCTTGGCTGCTGGTGGTACTTCCAGTGGCAGCACCCAGGGCTGATGTTCTGTGCCACCGATGCCAGCAGCATCAGTGAAGTTGTCAGCTCAGAGAAGAGAACAAAACCAACGGCCATGCCTCAGGAGCATGCCCTAAGCAGGCACACAGCTCCCGTTTCCCTGAGCTCAGCAGCCCTGCCTGATAAAAGGTGGGATGAAGCTGCTCAGAGAAAAGAAGAAGAAAACATTTCCAACGCTGGCTCTGCTCCCATCAGATAAAGTGTTCACAGCACAAAGTCCTTGAGGTGACTCTGGGGTAACCCTGGGACACCACCAAGCCAGGCAGTGACAGGGAACACGCAGCTCCCCATCCCACTGGGGCTGTGTGGGGCACAGGGAGGAGATGTGGCCATCCAAACCTCCCAGCACCTGGAAAACACCTGGGACACCGGGGGGAAGAGGCACAACACCCTGCCAAAGGTCACATCCCAGCCATGCCAAGGCTCATGCTGGGAGCAGCTTCACCCCATTGACCAGCTCCAGAACCACTTGTAGGCGCAGCTCCCTGCCTCAGTTTCCCCAGCTGTGAAAATCACTCCAACCAAGGCCTGGCTAGAGCCAGTCTGGGCCCTTCTACATCTGAGCTGCTCCAGCCGTGAGCAGCCCACAGCAGGCTCTGCTAGGCTGGGGAGGGAGCAGGCAGAAAGGAGTGTCCCTACCTGCCCCCTTGCTCACCTGTCCCGCCTGGGTGGCCGTGGGGAGTAGGGACTCACAGTAGCATGGAGCCAAGGAGCACCTCCACCAGACACCCAACACTCCCGCAGACCCCATGGCTTCTTCTAAAGGAGCTGGACCCTCTACCAGGCTTTGTCTCCTGTCCCTAGGCTGTCAGCACAGCATCTCCCTGCATCCCTGCGGTTCCGGCAGGGCGACATTGCCATCTGCTGCCTGCTGCTCGGCAGGACACGCCAGCTCGCCTCTGTCACCCAGGCGTGGCTCTCCTCCAGCCACCGCCGCGGACTGTCCCTGCGGGGACCCTCCGGTGTCACCAGCCCAGGGACAGCACCCATGGCACCCCCTCCACACCGAGCTCCCAGGAAGCGGTGCTTCATCCCAGCCCATAGCTCCAGGTCTGTCCTGCCGCAGGGAACACGGCTGGAGTGCTTGTTGGAGGAATGTGCCACCACCCAGCAGCACAGGGACAGTGGGGCCATGTCCCAAACTAGGGCCCTGTCCCCTGCCAGCAGCCCAGCTTCCATGGCCATGGAATGACAGAATGGTGTGGGATGGAAGGGACTTTTTCAGTGTCCTCTGGTCCAACCAGCAGGGACATCTTCAGCTGGGTCAGACTGCTCAGAGCCCTCTACCTGACCCTGGATGTTCCCAGGGGTAGGGCATCCACCCCATTTCTGGGCAACCTGTGCCAGCCTTCCTCTCCCCTCCAGTGTTTTACCAGCCCCATGCTCTGAGCTGCTGTGACAGGACCCTGCCCTTGGCTCTGCTGGTGACTCACCCACCACATGGAACACACACACCTCCAGCTCTTCAGCCTTGGGCTCTTCATCTGGAAGCACAGAGATGGTATTTTTTTAACTCAGCCATGCCAAGAGATGTTCGCTTATTTTAAACCTGAAAGCACCTACATATTGTTTCTACAGCTTGAGATAAGAGATGCCATCAAAGGGAGGAGAAGAGTAGTAATTACCTGCAGTTCAGAAGTTCATCCTTCAGAGGAGGAATTGGGCTCCCAGCTATACTTGCCACATGTTTTTAGTCTGATCTTTTGAAAGAGGCTGTGCATTTTATAATTGAGATTGCCCACCTGAGACATGAGCTTTCCACATCACTCCTGGGCTTACAGGTCGTGGACACAGACCAAGGCTGATGGTCTCTGAGAGGGACAGAGCCATGGAAGCACCACAGGGAAAGCTCCAATGTCAAAGGGTGTGATCCTCATATCAATTCCCACTTTTTAGCTAAACAGCAGCTGGATCCACTGAAGTGGGACTTGCTAAAATGCAGTGCTTGAGGATCAGCCAAGCCCAGAGGCTGACGGCTCTGCTTTGAAAAGCACTGAAGGATTTCCACTTTGAAAAGCACTGAAGGATTTCCACTTTGAAATCCACTGCTAGGAGCTGACACAATCAAGTGCTGACCAATGGGACCCAGCCCCTGGAATGAGGGGTAAGCAAATTGAAAACAAAAAAGGACCTTGAATGGTGCAGCAGTAATAAAATAATCATAAAGGAAAAATAAAACTAAATTTAAGGTGTTTCACCATCTCCAAACAAGAGAAAATGCTTTTCTCTATGGGGATGGACACGTGTCCTGCTATCTGAAGTGACCACAATCTAAAGAGTCTGTGTCACCTCCACTTTAGGGCTGGCCTGAGTTATCACAAGAGAGGTGGACACCACTGATGGCTGCACAGGTCATTTGGCCACACACTTTGGTGCTGGTGTGTATGTGGCCATGAGGGACACGAGTGGAATCAGGCTTGTATGAAAGCAAAATCACCTTTTCTCCCACATCGAGGCTGGCAATGACATTTGCTGTCCCATTCCTAAACACTGGAGTATTCATTTCAGTCCCAAGTGGCCCCAGATGTGCAGCCTGCCCAGTCTCCCCCCACCCAGATCCCAGTCTGCCCAGTTGCTGGTACGTGGACGTACCACAGCCCCAGTGCAGCTGTGGCACAGATGCCCAGGAGCTAGCCCTGGATATGCTCCAAAATCTCAGGAGAGCTGCTCCAGCTGCCCTCTCCTAATGACCTGTGGGGCTGGGGGGTCTCCTGAGAGCCTAAGGGAAGGATTTGTCCTGCTCCCAGCCTGTAATTTGGTCTCCCATATGCCTTTGTGTCTCTCACAGCTCCTGCAAAGGGCCTGGGAGAAGCTTGGACAAGGTATGATTTGGATTTCCTCCCACTGTTGCATCTCTGTGGGCAGGTAACATGGTGTTTATCCAATAACCTAACACTGGTAACCAGGGAAAATACCAGGCAGATCTTAGAGCAGTCCAGAGACTGCAAGAGAAAAGGAACTTCACAAAGAAAATTAAAATTAAAAATAAGAGGGGAAAAAAAAAAAAGGAAGAAGCACTCCCTGATTTTGTAATATCTCTTTCTTCTAAAAATCATTGTTTTTTCACTCAAGCCATAGAACTTTGTGCTTTCCTAGTGTACAGCATCCCATAAGGCTTTTCCTTGGCTCTGGGTTCAGCCCAGAGCTCTGATGTGGGTAGCACCATCCAAGAGATGTTCCTCACAGACAATCAGGGAGGATACTTTGCTGTATTCTCCCCTATTTCAAGAGGCTGAAGGGGAAAATTACAACCACCACAATTACTTTTTTTATTCTTCAGCATTTCTTGTTCTTTTGGAAAAGACCTGGGCATGGGGAGGGACCTCCCCACAGACATCCCAGAACACTCAGCATGGCTGGAGGGGGATCAGCAATGCCAGGATCCCATGGCACCATGGAGCTACTTTGGATGGCCTGTGCTGGAAAAGGAATTCCAAACCCCCTCCCTGCTCTCTTTATAGCTTGTGAGCAGACCTCAGCTGGTCCTTGTGATGATGCTCCTCCTGCTGCAACAAGATGAAGCTGGCTCTGTGCCCTGCAAATCCCTTCCCATGGCTTTCTTTTCTCTCATTTTTAAACCATCACCATTTTGTGTTCAGTGACAGCTCCCTCATGGCTTCGAGTAATAGAATCATAGAACCATGGAATTATTGAGGTTGGAAAAGCCCTTCAAGACCATCCAGTCCAACCATTAACCCAGTGCCCATCACTAAACCATGTTCCCAAGTGCCACAGCTACACATATTCTAAACCACTCCAGGGATGGTGACTCTGCCACTTCCATGTGGGACATGTTAAGCCTTTTCCAGTGCTTGACAAGCCTTTGGGTGAATTTTTTTCTAATATCCCATCTAAATCTCCCGTGTTCTATTACTGCCCCCCCCACTCTGCTTTGCAGCAATGCTGCCAAGACCCAGCAAACACTTTTTTTTGGTGTGGTGTGGTTAGCTCCAGTGCAACAGGAGTTTATAAAACTATTGGGAGGAGGATTCCAGGCTACTGTGAACAGG
>VZTB01002866.1:45532-57461 GCA_013397245.1 Thryothorus ludovicianus | reverse complement strand
CCTCCCTCCCTCCCTCCCTCCTTCCCTCCCTCTCCCTCCATTCCTCTATCCCTCTCTCCTTCATTCCCTTTCTCCCTCCTTTCCAATGTCTAAAGTAAATGGCATTTAATTTTCTCATTCTTTTAAACAGTGCAACTACAAAATAACTCCTCAGAAACAAAGATAAAATGAATGTGAAAGCAAACTAATATGTATCTGAAAACTTCTGTGTTTTCCTTATACTCTCTTTACACAAAGAGGCTTTTAATTAGGAGGATTTTAGTTTTATCCAAAGGCATTGAGCCCATACACACCAAAATTATCCTATAATGATAAGCAAAGTACAGTCAGGAAGGACAATAGGGAGTATTGTAGCAACATTGGCATACACTGCAAAGGAATGTAAAGATAATTTCCAGAATATTAGTTTTATTTTACAATGGTGAAAAATATAAACTGAGTTTTGTTTTAAATCAATAGTAAAGACAGCTCAATTTTATGTTATAAATCACAAAACAGAAAAGGTATAAAAATGACTTAAAGTGATGATTATAAGTAAAATGTTATTTTAAAGTTATGCCAAGGTACGGAAAATGTTCGACTGTTTTTCAAGCTGTGTATTCTTTCTGCAACTTTGCACACAAATAATAGATATTCTGCAATGTGCTCAGTATATATAAACCAATTTTTAGAGCACACCTGAGGACTTTGCACAAACACTCCCCAGTATTTCAACAGCTCCATGGGGTCTTTAGCCCCCAATAGGCTAAGGCCCAATAGTTTCACAAGTCTCTACCTTGTCCCAAAATGTCCTCCAGAGAATCGAGGAGCTTCCCAGACAATCCAGGAGCTGCCCAGAAGACCCAGGAGATGCTCAGCAAACCCAGGAACCGCCTGAAGGATGAGAGGCTATGAACCTCCTCATTTTTCCTACCAGTCAAAATCCAGGGAGTCCAGCTTGGGAAATCCACTCTGTAAAGGAAACAACCTTTGTTTTACAGGTGTCTTACGGAAGGCAGGCATGACAACAGGAATTTGCTCAGTGTGCTTTGACTCATGGCCCTGAAACTGCACCTGTGCCCAGAAAAGCAGCAGGAAAGGGTGTGAAATATTCAGAAGCATTTAAAGACTGATTCCTTTAGCCAGTGCCTCTGTCAAGTTAAGCTCACAGAATCAGTTCATCTCCTTACAGAGCTGAGCCTAAGGAGATCCTGACTTTAATCACATCCAAATCCAGCTTCAGGCAAGACTTCACAGCAATTCAGAGCATTTCAGCAGTTCGTACCTCTCATGAGATGAACCAATTCTGGTATTCTTAGACATAAGATACAACAAGGAAAAGGCACACTTGAATGGGTTTTCAGTATTTTACTTCCAATCACTTAAGGAAGGAAAAATTTTTATTTCAATTAAAGCCAAAGAGACACAAAGTACTCCTGGTCATTATGGGAATTCGGTCTCCTTTTTTTCAAAATTCTATTCCAACAGCTCATTTAATTTTCCTTTGCCTCCTGATGCTGTGATTTCCCCTGTGGTGGAGTGTTTTTCTTTAATGTGGGTTTATGGATCAATCCTGGTTTGCCCAGGTTGGTTGGTTTGGTCTAAGTTTTCTCCTCCCTTTCCCACTTGTCTGTCAAATTGTCAATCCCAGCAGACCCTGCCCTAAAGTCTAGAAATTTCTAAGTTCCTCGATGCACTATTGGCTCACTCAGGTTGTATCCTCCCCTTGTTTTCCCTCATTGGTTGGAGTTCTTTGAATCCCTCCTCTTGTTTATCCCTTGTTCAATCCCTATTGGTTGAAGAATTGTACACCATCACCACCCCTTGTACTTCCCCCGTCTGAAAGATGGTGCACACTGCTGCTTTTGGTGTTTTGTTCCTGCTTTTCTCCTGGAGTTAGCTTCTTTTGGAGAACCACACCAAAGATCCCTCCCTATTCTTTGCTCTGATGCTCGATGCCGATACATCTGGTGGTGTTGAGAGAACCCTTGCTGCTGCATTCTTCAGCAGCCCTGCTCTGAATCTGATCCCCCAGACTGATTTTGGTGAGGGAACAGCCAATCTCAGTGTGGTCTGGGAAAGGTCTTGCTGGGGTTTCTCCAGCACTGCAGCATTTCCCTGTGTCTATCTTTGCGTTATAAAGTGGGAAACAATGGATGTCTTAACTGTGCCTAGAACCCTTTGGGACACCCTGGACCCCACCTAGGTCATTCCCTTTTGGGAGATGGGGGTTGTGTGTAACTAGAGCCCTTTGTGACCTTGGGCTGTGCCCTGACTGGAAGGGTTTAAAAGGGTGCAAAGAGCCCCCCACTCCCAGGAGAGCAGCTTCATCAGGAGACAGCATCTTCCTGGGGGACAGCAGTGTCAGAACGACTCAGAGATGTCCACGGACAAGGAGACGAGCACCGATGTGCAGCCCAAGCAGAGGTGGCTGATGTTTTGGAGGAGACAGAGGGTGATGGATGGGGCAGCACGCAGCTGTCTCAGGGCTGACTTGCCATCAGGGAGGGAGCTGCTTTGCCAGGGGGGCCGATTTTATCCCAGAGGGCCACCTCACCCTCATCCTTCTCATCCTCCATTGAGATGTTGAGCTCTGCGTGCTAAACAATGGCTCAGGAGGCTGAGGAGCACCGTGACTCTGCTGCTGGCCCTGGCACGGCCCTGCACAGCCCCATCCTGGGCAGGGTGGTGGCTGTGATCCGGCGACACGGCCCTGGACACAGCTGCACCTGCACCAGGGCATAGAGGCAGTGACAGCAGCCACGGTGGCAGGGGCAGAGGACAGGGCAGCTGCCCCACACAGCCCTTGCTGTGCCCTCAGCCTCTCGCCCAGCCCGCTGGAGGCTCTCAGTGGGTACAGGGCAGGGGCAGCACTGAGGGCAGTCCTGGCACCACCAGATGGTGAGGAGAAGGCCTGCATCAGTCTGGGAACTGGGCAGCCCCAAAGAGCTGTCCCAGGGGGAACACGACCCCGAGCAGAGCTGCAGAAGTGGAGCAGTGAGGTCCCCACTGAGGTCACACAAGGCCTGTGTAGAGCATGGGAACCTTCCCTCGTGCACAGCCTCAGCTCTGCCCAGCAGAGCCCCTCACAGCTGGGCAGAGGACTCTGCTTCCAACAAAATTTGGGGTGACTTACTGCCCAGCCCCTCACCAAGCCAGGTGGAAGCTTGCAGCAGCGAGGGTTCTCCTGGCAGGGCTGCCAGGCAAGGTGGGGACACCTCAGAGGATGTCCAAGCCGGCAGCAGCAGGGATGAGAGTCACTACGTGTCCTCTAATGATGAACCAAAATGCCTGGAGCTGTGCAAAGCACAGCACTCTTAGAGCTTTCTCCCCAAAATGGGGATCAACCAGCTGCCAAAGGGAAAGACAGGAGCATCGAGGACAAGTGGAATGTCATCACAGTCCATGCCATCTGGGTGAACCCTCACTACCCACAGCTCCTGGTGGACCCTGACTCGCCACTGGAAGAAGAGGCAAATGCTGACCTGCCCAGCACATGTCATGCCCTGGCAGCCCCCAGGGACACCCAGCCAGCTGCTGCTGCCCTGGCCACAGCTCCTGAGGACAAGGACCACCCTGTGGGAGTCACTGCCTGGCCACAAGAGGTGGCAAGGACAGCAGCTTCTGCTGGCCCTGGCACACAGGCAGCAGCAGCAGAGAGCTGGGCAGTGGCCCCACACATCCCCAGGGCCACAGCCAGGCTCTGCTGCACTCACTGCAGTGCAGCTCCTGTGCCATCCTGAGCAGGGTGGAGGCTGTGATCTGGCGATGCAGCCACCAGCCGGGGAAACAACGGCACCTGGATCAGGGCATGGGGGCATGAAGCAGCAAGAGTCCCTGCAGCAGGGGCAGAGAGCTGGGCAGCTGCCCCACACAGCCCCTGCTGCCCTTCTGGCCCTTTGCACACCCCATTGGAAGCTCTCAGTGGGCATGGGGCTGTGGTGGGGGCTGTCCTGCCAATGCCAGAGAGTGAGAGGACAGCCTGCCTCGGTCTGGGGCCAGATTTGGAAGAGGACAGCACCAAGGAGATATTTCAAGGTGAACAAGACGGAGATCAGAGCTGAGGAACATCAGAACACAGGCCCCCTCTGAAGTCCCACGAGGTCTGGGTGTATGTCGTGGTGCATACGTGCAAAATGTAACTAAAAGTGTGTATTCCATCACCAAAGAAGAGGTGCACTGAGTGCTTTTCCAGAAATCAGCTGCTTTCGGAGCCCAGGAGTAGTTGGCAAAAATGGCTTCTTTCAGATACTTTAGAGCTGAGGCAATTAAAAGATAATTAAACTGACATTTCTAACTTCCAGTACAAGGATATATGCAGTCGTGAAATAATTAAGAACTGCTGCATGCAAAATACTCTTTTCACCTGTCTGCTGCAAAGAATAAAAGGGCAAGAAGCATTTTTGGCTTTTTCTTTTTCCTTTCTGTCTTTCTTGTAATTGGTTGGCAGTTATTGCTGCATCCCCAAATGTCAGAACCCAGGGGTTTTCCAAATGACAAGAGAGTGCTCGGTACCTGGTTTATCCAGCCTCACTTGGTGACCAACATTTTGCCAGCAAGGTTTCCCTGCTCAAGTGATTCCCGTGAAGGGCTCAGAGCTTCATTTTCTGGTTTATTGCACTGGCTTGAAAGGTCTTTTCAGTCTGGGGATGGAGCAGAGGGAGGGCTTTCCCTTTGTGCTTTGGTGGCTCAGACCAAGGACACTGCTGCCAGCGCTGGCCCCTGCCCTTAGGGAGGATGTCCCACATTGCTCAGATGTTTCTCCTGCATTTTTTATTCTGCCCTTTGGGAGGATGTCCCACATTGCTCAGATGTTTCTTCTGCATTTCTTACTCTGCCCTTCACAGTGGTCAAAACCTTCTGAAGAGCTGAGCTCTGGTCTCTGACATCTTGGCCACACAGTACTATTGAAGGCATGTGAATATATTTATGACTGATAATATGGAAATGTGCTTCTAATAAATGTGTTTTTATTGTTACAGTACTGTAGCTGCCAAGGATGGAGGAACCCAGCTGTATTTTTCACTCTTGCAGTGATCACTGTGTGATCATTACAAGCTGGATGCTGTGTCACAGTCTGCAAACAGAGAAGGAAATTATTTAGGTAAACCTGAGATATTATTTGTGTTTACATGAACTCCCCTCATGAACTCCCCTGTGCTGTAGCTATTTTAGAGCTGCTGTTACATCTCAGTTGACTAAATTGGAAATAAATACTCTCTATCTAGTCATGAATGCTGTGGACTGTCTAAAAGACTGCACCAGGTGAAAAACAACCCCAGTCCTCTGGATTCAGTACCAGTAGCTGAGGCAGTGTGGTGTCAGTGCCCTGCTTTTCCCATATATTAGCTCTAAGGAAGATGTTTTTCACAGTGGGGGTGGTGAAATGCTAGCACAGGTTTCCCAGAGAGGATGCTTCACCCCTGGAAACATCCAAGGCCAGAAACCATGGAACTCACTGAGCCATTCCCTAAGAATCCCTTGCAGCCAACAGGATGTGTGCTGGAAGCTTGAAGAGAAACAGAACAAATCCCTGCTCCTGCTCTCAGGTGGAAATCACTGGAGCAGCATTTCCAATAGATCCCTTAATGAGAAAAGGAATTGATGGCTCTGATGATTTCTTCAAGCAGATAAACAAGAAAGCCATTACATGAGCTTCAGGAGCACATTGAGCACACTCTCCTCTGGGAAGCAACATTCCCACAGAGCAGGGGCGGTTCAGCAGCACGTCCTACAAGGAATTTACAAGTAGGCTGCACTCTGCTGCAGAGACCTGTATTAGCTGGTTCAAGGGCTTGCTCCCATTCCAGGCCTGCTCTTTGAAGATGGCTCTAACCTTGCACAGCCCACAATTTTACTGCTCAAAGCATCAGATACAGCTGAAAGTACCAAAAAAATGCAGCGTTCTCCTTTCTATTACCAGGATGTTATCGTGGCAAAAACAAAAAAAAAAAAAAAGCTCTTCATCTGCTGTTCTGTTGGTGAGAGCTCAGTTTCAGTCTGGAAGGAGGAAAAGTGCAGTGGGAGCTCCTCATGCCAACAGAAACTCCACAAGGTCAGAGGCAGGTGAAGCCTCCCTTGAAATAAAAGCTGCCTCCTCCAGAGGTATCAATGCTCTTTGCTGGGGTTAACTGACAAATGATGGATTGCTTGGTGCTCCCTGTTTACATGGGAGACTCCTGCTTCAGGCTTCTCCATGCCGGAAGGCAAAGTGTCAGAGGAGGAGGGTGGCACAGATTGTACAGCAGCAGCATTTCCTTCCTTCAAGGTGCTGTATCCACACTCCTCAATCGTGGACATATCTACCATCAACACCTTCGGTAGCAAAGGTTAACAAATTTACCATCAGCACTTCTGTTAACAAAGTAAGAGAGCAGTACCACAGCTGCTGAGGGACTGGCTGGTGATTCCAGGTCAGTGAGGGCCTGGAATCTTCAGGGCTGGAGCTATTCTACATTCTTAGCCTTGAGAACACTTTCCTGTGATGGAAATGAGTTGGGCAGAAGCAATGTAGGGAAGCAACAGGAACACTAGCAAAAAGTAAAGGGTATTTTTATGTTCCCCTGTTGACAAACACTATCCAGTGATCAAATCAGGATCCTCAGCCTAGCTCAGGGCTCCAGCCCTGTGCTCATGTCCAAGGGCTTCCTGTAGTGCCCTGGCAATGAGGGCTCTGTGAGCACACAGTGCCCAAGGAATTGTTTCTTCCATGGCTTCCATGGATCTAAATTAGCTAACAGATATTCTGGCCACTCTGGACAAAGAAAAATTCCTTCTGCTGGAAGAAGACCCTTCAAACCCTCCCTAATGCTGCAGAGAAAGGTCTATTTGCCCCAAGTCAGCTCCATGTCATGACTGGCTGTGTCTGTTTTAGGCTGTCACCCACTCTGACTGACACTGTGAGAGGGTCAGGGCCCGGGAGACACTTCCAAACCTTTAAGTGAAAAATGTAAAGTGCAGAAATGCTGATGTCTGGGTTAAATTAAGCTCCAAGGGCTTTCCTGTTCCTTGCACAGGAGTTAGTGGAAGTTTCTTTGAAGAGAGTTCTACACACTTTTCCCAGAAATCATCACACATTTTAATTACTCCTTTCACACATCCAAGCACTTTATATGCAAGTCAACCTTCCAGGCAAGTGTCTTTTTAATAACCATTTAGTTAAGCCTGGTACTTTTCATTTCACCAACCATTTACTCTCCCCATATAACAGATCTTTGCTCAAAATACTTCCACCATTATGCCAGAGGTACAATTTGCATTGTCTGCCAGTACCAAAAAGCAGAATAACTGGATGTTCCCAATTACCATAACTGCCTAAGCAGAACTGTCACACAACATAAAGGTGTGCATAAGTGGTGCAGTTTAAATGGATATTAAACCACCCTACAGCAGGAGCATACCCAAAGGAAAAGCAGGATGATGAACAGAGGAGATTGTAGCTGATAACTTCAAAATGGGATTAGAAAATGGAAACTTAATGCATGATAGCCTCTGGAACAGCTTTGTCACCTTGCTGTGTGCTCTCTCTCCAGGCCACCTCAGATGGTGCAGAACAGCACGGTCCCCACAGAGCATCACTGGTGACCTCCCTCTGCAGATCACTCACCCTCAGCCAGCCAGGATTCTTTTCATGCAAAGATCTTTCCTTTCTGAGAGGCTGCACAGCCTTCAGATAAGACTGAGCTGTTGCTGAGGGGCCCCATCAAAGGTCCTTTGCAAACCTAAAACTGAAGTGGAGCTTCCTGCAAATGGGAGTTTGGAGAAGTCTCACTCAGGGCCCAGCCATCCCAGAATTACAAACACCACAGAACACATCCCTCAGGGCAGGATGCACATCGGTTCTCTCATCTGGAGATTTCTGTGAGGAATGAAATGGAAATGATCCATTAGTGATCCAATTAGTCTGCCATTTATAATCAGGCTAAAGTTTTGCTGTGGAGAGTGATTCATCTTGATCTGAGCCAAAGACCTGACATCAAACACAACAGGACCCACTGTGTGACTCCTGCTCAGCTGCTGCACAGGTGAGAGGTGCTGAGCTGCCAATATCCCTTTTTATTCTATGAAATATGGAAACAAACAGCACAATCAGTACTTTATATTAAATAACCTGGTAATAAATGCAAAGGTACATTACTCTGGAGCTTTACCTTCACTCTGCTGCACAACTTTCCACTGAAAAGGCAAAAAGCCTTAGAAAGAAATTAATGAAATTATGGCAGCTGGTAAGGAAAAAGGAAGCAAAAAAGCAAAACCTTCTGGTGTGGAAAAAAAATTTCAGGCTTCAGCTTCAGGGCCCACTGGATGCTCCTACCACAGTGGTTAACAGCAGGTTTAAAGTCATCATTAAGTTTCAAAGTTAAAGGCCCGCTGCTGACACTGAGGCATTGCACACCTCTTGGAAGTTACAGCCTTGGAGGATTTGTCAACACCTGCCCAAGTCTGCCAGGCTAATTCCTAAGGAAATATTTCTTCATTAACCATTTGAATCTAAATCAAATAGAGGAGTCTAACAGACACTTTGGGCAGTACTTGGACACACCACAGAACATGCTTTTGTTATGGGAAGCTTCCCTATGTGTAAAAATGTTTAAATGAAGAAGGTGTGCAATGAGTAGCAAAGGTGGCTTAAATTTGGTCTTTTGCTCTTTGAATTTTGTGTCCTCAAACATTTCCTCCCCCAATACTCAGCTGGTTAGATTTAGTGTGCATGGTTCCATCAGAGACACAAAACCCACACCAAGAATATGCACCATCACAGCCAAAATAAAGCTTTCCCCATTATTAACAGACATTCAACCTATCACTCAAAAATACATAAAGTAGTGGTACCCCCTCAGATAGAAACATTCTGAAATACAGCTGATAACTGTTGTGTTTATTAAAGAACTGGTTTGTAAGTGGAGTTTGTTTGTTTTTTAAAATAACCAACATGACACTTCCCTGTCCAAATAAAAAGAAATGTAACAGAAAGAAACACTTGGCAAATTACAAGGAAAGAAGGGATAGAGGGACAACTCTGGACTGTTCTTAGATCTCCAGAGCCAGTGTCAAAGAGCCAGCACACTCCAGAGGGCAGGGCTGGTTTGTGCAGTGAATTCTCACAGCCTCTGCCTGCACATCCTGCATAAAGCTCACGAGATGCATCGCCAGTCCAGCAAACAGAGACAGCGTGAGCACATGTGAGTGGTTTCAGTCTCCTCAAGTCTCCCATTTCATTACTCAGGGGTAATTAGGTTATTTTCTCATACAAAGCAGTTTAAAGCCAGGCAGTGCAATCCTTCCCAATACAAGTTCCAGAGCTCCCTGTGATGCAGCATTCCCTGTCAGCCACTGCTGGGCAGAGCACACACCACGGGGGTGCTTTTCCAGCCCAACCGAGCAGACCTCCTTCAGGTGCAAAGCAACCACGGAGACGTCAAATTAAGGTTTGTCCAACTTGTGTGTGCGCTCGTGCCTCCTCAGGGTCCCTGACTCGGTGAAGGAATTCCCACAGAAACTACAGGAGTAGGGCTTCTCCCCGGTGTGGATGCGGTGGTGGCGCTGGAGCGAGGCCAGTCTTGTGAAGGTCCCTCCACACTCCTCACAGTAGAAGGGCCGTGCCCCGGAGTGAGTCTGCTGGTGCCTCTTGAGCCTGAGCAGCTGCACAAACGCCATGCCACACTCCTGGCACTTGTAGGGCTTGTCCTCCCGGTGGATCACCTTGTGCTTGGACAGCAGGTTGGGCTTATCGAAGCCTTTGCCACACGTGGGGCAGGCGTAGGGTTTGAAATCATCTTCCTGAGATTTCGGGTCTCCGGGACAAGCCGGATCCGGGCGCTCAGCGTTGTGCTGGCTGCGGTGCACCACGGACCAGGGGTTCCTGGCCACGCCGCTGGCCAGGATCACCATGGAGCGCTCGATCTTGTGCACGTTGCGCAGGTGCCTCCAGACGTCGGCCGTGCGGATGAAGCCCTTGTCACACTCGGGGCACTTGTGGGGCCTCTCGCTGGAGTGGATGAGCTTGTGCATGCGCAGGTTGGCGGCGCGGGAGAAGCCCTTGGCGCACACGGGACAGCGGTAGGAGTTTTCCAGCAGGTGAGCTCGCCTGTGCTCCTGCAGCTCGCGCGCGCTGCGGAAAGAGGAGCCGCATTTCTTGCATCGATAGGGCAGAGCTCCTTCGGGGACAGGCTCGCCAAACGCAGCCCCGGGAGCGGCGCTCCCGTCGTCCTCACCGAGTTTCGTGACCGCCTGCGGTTTCCTGGGGCACTCGGAGGAACAGTGATGGAAATGCTCATCTTCACTCTGCAGGTGGAAGCTGGAGGGGTCAAATTCCCGAGCTGGACTCTCACCTTGTTTCTGGCAGGAGGTGTCACAGGTTTCTTTGTCTCCACACTGCAGGTCTGCAGGTCCAGCAGAGTTTCCAGGAGGACTGCAGGAGTAATTCATGTCCACCTCCTTCTGCAGGTCACAGCTGTGGCCCACCTGCTTCGTGGCCTTTCTGGGATCATTTGAATGCTTCCCCCCTGTGTCACCAATGTTATTCTCACTCACATCCATCCTCTGAGGCAAACACTGTGTTCATCTGCAGCTCATCGTCACCCAGAGCTTTGTGTCCTTCATGGTAAGTCCATCTCATTCTCAGCTCTCCTGACAGTTCTCCCTAGAAAATAAAACACTTTGTTCATCAGTGATTCTGCTGATATTTTAAATTTAGAGCAGTAAAGGTATTTTTCTGATTCAAAGAATGGGACAGACTATTAGATATGCAGTAGGAGGAAAAGAATCATCTTCTATTAGATATGTAGAAAATATACATTCACCAGACAAAACACAGACAATGTTCAATAAAGTTAAATCCTCTATCATCAGCCAGACTTCACTACCAAATATAAATTGATAATTCCGATTTTAAATTTTTCTAAAGATGAGAAATCACAGAATCCCAGAATGGTTTGGGTTGGCAGGGATCTTAAAGACCATCTCATTCCAACCCCTTCCCATGGACAGGACACCTTCCACTATTCCAGGTGGCTCCAAGCCCCATCCAACCTGGCCTTGAACACTTCCAGGGATGGGGCAGCCACAGCTTCTCTGTCAGCAACCTGTGCCAGGGCCTCACCACCTTCCCAGGAAAGAATTTCTTTCTAATAACTAATCTATATCTCTCCTCTTTTAGTTTAAAAATATTTCCTTTTGTTCTGTCTGTGTAAAATGTCGCTCTCCTTTTCTGTAAAATCCCCTCAAGTACTGGAAGGTGGGATAAGACATCTCTGAATTTAAGCATATTAATGAACACATATATGTAAAAACATAAATATTTCTGTATTTCCACATGTACATAAATATAAAACTTGCCTATTTAGTTTCAGCAGGCTTATCAAGTGTAGTTATCAAGGCAGTACAACGATGTGCATTAAGTGGAAGCCTCCTTTCACATTCCAGAAAGGCTGGCTCCATCAGCAACACAAGCCACGCTTTCTTCTGCTGGAGACATGGAAAACAATCTGGGTTAGTCCTCATTAGTCACTGCCTGGAACAGCGTGGCTCGACTCACCCCCAACTCCAGCCATTCCTGACAATTTAATAAGGAGCTGGTAGCAGGAATATTCCTCACCTCCAGCCCTCCAACTGAGCTGCCGATGCCTTTGGGGTGGGAAAACTTTCCAAGGGATGCTGGAGCTGCTTGGCTTAAGAGAACTCCAGAACCACGGCTACCCATTTCCCGCAGCAGGGAGATGTGGAAACCACGGCGTGGGCTGAAAAACAATAACAACAACAACAAATACATACACATATGAATATATATTAAAAAAGAAGAATTTTTTTTTTTTTATTTGTTCCAGGCAGCATGACCTTCCCCCTCCCCCCAACTTTTCCCAGCTCCGGTGCCCATTCCTCGTTCCCCCGCCCTACCTGGGCGCTGCAGGTCCCCGGCGCATCCCCCGCGCATCCCCCGCGCATCCCCCGC
>VZTB01002866.1:8300-44758 GCA_013397245.1 Thryothorus ludovicianus | reverse complement strand
CTTTGCTCACAGCAGAGGTGTTCCATCCCTCTGATTACCTTGGTGCCCTCCTCTGGACTCGCCCCAAGTGGTCAGTGCCCTTTCTGTCCCTCTGGTCACAGCAATTCATGGAGTGTCCCCTGTGCCCCTCACCATGGCAATAACTCTGCATCCATCTTCCTGCAGGGGTGTGGCAGGGATTGATTCCATTTCAGGCTCTGCCTGAAGAAATGGGAAATTGGAAGAAATGGGCTCTTCTCCTGTCAGGAGGGATCAATCCAGCTGCCAGGATTGTGTCCCACTGCCTACTAGAATGAGTCTTTGCACCCAAAAGGACATTCAGCATCTTCAGCAACACCTCACCGGGGCCTTCCACAGTGGCACCAGCTCCTTGGGAAGTCCTTTGTCCAACATATCCATGCACCCCACCTGCCTTTGCCAAGGTCACAGTAGGATCATGGTCCACAGCTGAAACCACTCTCCAGCAGCTCTGTGTAATCTCACAGAGATCCAGCTTTAAACGCAGTTCTGGGAAACTTTGCGCTGCCTTTTCCTAGCAAAACTCCTCCAGCTTTGGGAAATGGGTTCCACAATTAGCAGCAAATGCAGAAGTGAAATGACAAATGAACAAGAGTGTACATTGCCAGCATGCAAATATGGTATGGAAGAATGCTCCAAGCTCTGTATTATTTTTGTGATTGCACAGATCTTGCTAAAAATAGACATGAAACCAGAAACTGCTCTGATGGGAGTTGAGGGTGAGGAAAAGAAATGTACCTATTACTTCCACATGGCAAAGTAAGCTCCTTCTGAGAGCAGAGTAAGTGGCAGTTCAGTTCCTTCAGATGAGGCGCTTCAAAAATAAGTTTGCAACAATTCTTTAATGATAGTCCTTGAATCCACGAGGAGCCCACACTCTGCTTGGAATGTCAAACCTTGCAGGGGAAGAAAAGTAATTCCAACTTTCCTAAACGAGGAAAAAATCCAAAACAACTCAGAAGATTTCTGTTCTTTTTACTGTATTTTTTTCAGCATTTAAATGCTTAGATGTTTCTTACTTAGCTGTGCAGGGTAAAGGCTGTCTCCCACCTAGACCCAAGATCACAGAATCACTTACCCCTTCCACATTCCTCATGGAATACAAACACACCCCTCTCCCTGTTTTCATAAGGAAAACTCTAGGAATACATAACGACATGTACCCACATCCCCACAGCCAAGCAAGTTTGTGTGGGTCAAAGATGATGAATGGCCAGTTTTTAAAAATTCCAAATCTTGGTTTATCACAACCACCAAGGAATGCTGTAGTGCCAGCAGTGTTCTTCCTCCAAGCAATTAAGGAGGAGAAGGCCAAAGCATCTCCAAGTGCTCCTCCTCAAAAGCATCAATGATAAAAATTGTGTTTTTCTCATCCTGTCTTATCCTCCCTTGAGGTTCCTCAGAGTGCTCAGAGGAAAAGAATTCTCAGCATTCATTTGCTGCAGGTCAGGGCTGGTGGGTTGATTCAATCACACTTTTGGTGGGAAGTTTTTAGGTCTCCTTTTCTTGGCACTGCAGTTCCATATGGGTTTCTCCCTGGACTGGAGGTCTCACAGGGTGCACCGAAGGCTGGAAGGTGGTGAGGAATCCTCCATCAGCTCCAGCTTCCCACCCTTTGTGAGGCTTCTGTGGGATCACCTGGGTGTTCCTCACCTTTGTGACAACTGTCAGCACCAGGAAGCAAGCCTGCCTCCCACCTGTGGTATCACACAGTGCTCCCTTGCTAGGAAATGTGGAAACAGGCAGTGCAAATTCCCATGCCCANGTAAAAGTAGATTTTAGGTTTTAGTACAGGGGGTTGTGTGGTGCCAAGATGGAGGAACCTCATGGCTTTTTAGGTTTCTTTCTTCTTCTTCTCTCCATTTCTTCCATGATGGGGACATGAATGATTGGTTTAGAGTAGAAACTGACTGTCTAATGTAGATGATAGGTATTGGAAATTAGTTGTAAATAAAGTATACGTAGTTTTTAGTATAAAAGATAAACCCTGCCTCTCAGAGAGAGAGAGAGAAGAGAATGCCTTCTGCTGTCCTGCCAGAAAGACCTGGGCAGGGCAGAGAAAAAATGTTAGAGATAAGCTTAAATAAACAACCTTGAGAACGAAAGCCGAAGATTCAGAACTCCTTCTCTCATCTCTGGCTGGGGAAAAAAGAACTTTTACATTGTCAGGAAAATAACAGCAAAAAACAGAAAACTCGACAAGCTTCCTCAGGAAAGAAACAAGAATTTTGTTATCTGCCAGGCAAAGTTAGTATTTAATCTGCCAGTTTATTTGAAAATACTTCAGTGGTGATAAATAATGCAGAGCACTGCAAATGATGCCTCGTGGGTGAGATCAAAGCACCCAGGGGCAGTCGGGGCCTTGTGGCTGCTGTTGTTGGGATGGGATGAGGCAGAGGAGGGATTCTGTGCAGGGTACCAACACCAGCACGGACACAGACTGACAAAAGTGTCCCCACACTTGCCAAATTCATCAGCACAGCCCCAAACTTCCCTTCTGCCTTTGATAACACAGAGCACTCTGTCGGTGTTTCCCTTTTAGTATAAAATCACACCAAAATTCAGAGATCTTGCTCTGCTAGTCCTCAGACAAACACACTTAGCTCTATCAACTTCCACATATTTTGATTTTTTCCTCCTGATACCGAGGTATTTTAATGGTTTCTGCTTTCTCTTTCACATATTGCATCTACGAGACCATGATTTCATTAAACTGTATTCTAAGCCTTTCCCATCAGCCTTGATGAGTTTTTCCAGCACACACAGACAAAAAAATCAGCTGTAATCCTCAAGGAGAAGGCAGAAAACTAATTGAATTACCCATTTCCTTGCAATATATGATTGCTATTAAAATTGCATTATTGATGTTTTGTGCCTGCCCTACATTCATATTCCCAAAACGCACATGTGTAGATGCCAAATCCTTTTTATTTATGCCACCTCACTTTTATGTATCTTAAATGTGAAGAGACTGTCAGGACAGATGAGGATCTGTAATGTATTTGCCAGTTAGATCTACTCTGGAGTAATTTCTTAATTTAAATTTTCTGTTAAATTCACTAAAAATGTGAACTCGTGGTTCACATTGCTGTCAAAATTGGTGCTTAATATATTTTGCAAAGGGTTTAACACCACATTCCATCAAATTTGAATTTTTTTATGGGCCATAGAGGTTTCTGACATCTGGCTACTCTCTTTTAGGACTGCCATAAGCATTTTAAACCCTGAGAGCTTCAGACTTTTCTATGTAAAACAAGAAAAAACATTCCTAAGCAATGTTTCTTCTAAGAAGGAGCTGAGTCCAGAGGGATTTCACTGACATTTGGCTGAAGTTTGAGCTTTCAACTCCCTGGAGGGAAGCTGGGCCCCTTTCAGCCCACTGAACTTCAGTGACAAACCTGTTGGGGACACTGAATTTTGAAAGGACACCCACACAGGACCGTAAAAGTGCAATTAAGAGAATGTTCAGGATCTCTGGTGCAGGGAATTGTTTCACTCTATCCAGCTCCATACATTTTCCTGTCATTTGCCAGGATCCTCTACATCTTTGGGTCCAGTGAACTGGTGTCTCATGAAAGAGGCATTCAGAAGAAACACCGAAAAAACCCAAGTTCTAAGTACATGAAAAGCCAGACAGGTACAAAATCCAGAATCAGGCTGTAAAGAACATGGGAAAATTAATAGGAACAAACCAAGCAAGGACTGTAAAAAGCAGGCTGGTTGAGGAATAACTTCCTGGCATGCTTTAGCATCCCAAACGTGTATTTTCCTCTGCATGTATTGATGGAGACTCAGCAAATTTCCAGGCAAAAACTGCTGTCTGATTCTGCAAATATGCCTGGCTGGAGATCCAGGACTGTAAAGGAACCTGCCAGGGAATAACCTGACCCTTCTAGTGCTGGATGAAAGTTGTTCATACAAGAAGGTGCTCACCTGTGGGCTCCACCCATCCCTGGCTGTGGGTTTGGAGGAGCTGCATCTCTGACCTGCACCTGGTACACGCTTTGTCTGGAAAACCCCAAAAATGCATCCCTGGGCTTGCTAAAGAGTTAAAGGGGAAATCTCTACTTGGGCTCTGTACTTAGTGGTTTCTTGCTCTAACAGAATTCCTAGGTTGGCTCGGGACAGCATTTAAAAATCTATTCAATAGCCTTTCAGCACAAAGGATTTTTACTGCAGCTCTTCATGAAGTTTATACGAGAACATTTCGTGGTGTCCCAGGAAATCACGAACTCTCGGCGAGTTCTTTTTTTCCTTCTTTTTCATGACCCTGCTCGAGCAGAAAGGCGGGACAAGATGATCGATCCAGTGTGGTCCCTTCCAACCAGAACCATTCTGGAATTTGCTCGGGAACTGACCGAGCAGCTCCGGGGCCACCCCAAAACCCTGCCGGGGGGATTTTCCCATCCTGCCACACCACCGCCCTTCGCTCCTCCCAGATTTGCGTCACCAAGCGCTGGGATCAGCCCCTGTCACACCCCCTGTGACAAAACAGAGCCAGGGATCAGCCCCTGCCACACCCCTTGTGACATACAGAGCCGGGGATCAGCCTCTATCACACCCCCGGTGACAGACACACCCAGGGATCAGCCCCTGTCACACCCCCTGTGACAAAACAGAGCCAGGGATCAGCCCCTGTCACACCCAGGGATCAGCCCCTGTCACACCCCCTGTGACAGACAGAGGCGGGGATCAGCCCTTGTCACACCCCCGGAAGGGCGGACACGGCTGGGGACTGGCCTTTGTCACACCTCCAGGGTGACTGACACTGCCAGAGACGTCCCTTGTCACACCCTCGATGTGACTGACATGGACAGAAACCTCCCCTGTAACAGCTCCAGTGTGACTGACAGGGACAGGGACAACCTTTGTCACACCTCCAGTGTGACTGTCACGGGCAGGTACTGCCCCTCTCACACCTGCAGTGTGACTGACAGGGACAGGAACCTCCCCTCTCACACCTGCAGTGTGACTGACAGGGACAGGAACCGCCCCTTTCACGCCCCCAGTGTGACAGACACCGCTGGGGACCGCCCCTGTCACACCCCCCGTGTGAATCGCCCTGCCCATATCACAGCCCCGCTGTGAGTGACACCAGGACGGACTGCCCCTGTCACACCCCGACTGTGACTGACACCGCCAGGGACCACCCCATCAGCCAACCCCCGACGTGAGTGACGTGTTGGCGCCGTCCCTGTCCCCTGTCACCCTGATACAGCCCCTCAGTCATGGGACACACCTGGTCAGGGCTTAAAAAAACCTCAAAAAGAATAAAAGTGCCCCAGGACCGCTGTGTGTTCAAGCTCATCTGCTCAATCCCTCTCCAGAGCACTCCTGTGAGTCTTGAAATGAAACACTCAAATGCCCACAGACTCCTCAGATTCCAGGGGAAAATCATGGACAGGCAGCTACAGCTGGGTAAGGAATGCCCAGGTTTGGGGTGACAGCTCCTTTTCCTGCCCCTCATCCCAATTCCTTGCTGATGACCTGCATCCCACCTTCTCAGGATTATTTCTATCCCTCCCAAAAGCATCAAACAAATCTGGGGACAAACTTGTGTGTAGCTCCCAATCAAAAGTCCTGGAATTGGGAGACTGGACCCTCTCCTGGGACACCACTCCCACTTTACCACGGTTAACGCAGCTTTCCACGCAGAATATTCCAGCTATGGATTATTAATGCTCAGGATGCCTGGACACAGCATTGAAATCCAAGAGCAGGGGGTCGTGTCCCCATGCCAAGCTCTGCCACGCTGGTGGCACTCTGTGACTCCTTCTCCAAGCAGCTGAGCTGCCCACAGAAAATGGAGAAATGAGTGCACGGGAGCACGAGTGCACGGCGTGTGTGTGTGTGTGTGTGTGTGTGTGTGTGAGCAATCCCTAAATATTCAGGAGAGATGGGAGAAGCCTCGGGATCCAGGGCTCTCTGCTAAATCAAGGCAGGGGAATGATGCCTGTGCTATGCAGATGAGCTGTCATATTGTCTCCCACACAAGAGCGTCTCCAAAGGAACCTACACCTACTGCAATTATCCTGCAGCATATGGACATTTATAGGTCAAAAAAAAAAGGAGAGTAATGGGTGGCCAAAAAAAGCAGGAGCCCAGATAGTTCTCCAGTGTTATTTTGGAAAGTGCAGACACTGAGCAGGATGAATTATACATACCTGAGAGCCATTAGAAAATGTCAGATCGCCTCTAAAACGCGTTAGGAAGGGGAAAAAATTCCTCCAGCTTTCTTGTGCAAGAGGGGAATGCGGTATGTAAACAATATTCCCTGATAAAAATCATCCCTGGAATGGGTTTTCAAGCTGATTCCGACCCTCTCTTGTGCTGGGGACAGAGTGTGGGGCTGTGTCCTGAGAGCCAAAAGCTGAAACTCTGACAGAAGAGCTGCACTTGCATTGCTGGAGCAACCATGATGTATAACCCAGGAGCTCCTCCCGGAATGATTTCAGAGCAAATTCAGAATATTTGTTACCCTTCTCTAAATTTAGCTGGAAAAAAATAATAACTTCTGCTGCCAACTCTATGAAAACAACACATGTATCTTGACAGCAAATGATTTAAAAATGAAGACCAACCAACAATGCAATTTTCTGGGTGCTGGGGGAGGAAGAGGACTGGAAAATCCTGAAGTTTGCATTTCCAAACTCTCAGCATTCACTTCCAGCACTTATCTGCCACATCCCCAGTTTTATGCACCATCCTCAGTATATTTTTCCGAAGATTCAGCCTCTGATAAGAACCAAATCCTCTGCTGGCTGATGCTTCTGCTGGAGAGCTGAGATTTCTATAATTAGCATCAGAGAGAATTTGGGGGGAATCTGTCTTTTTTGGTTTGGGTTTGTTTGTTTTTTTTGTAAATTTGGATGTTACACATTTTAAAACAAAACGCTTATAACATCAGCACATCGGTTCATAATTGCAGAGTGGAGATGAGCACGTCAGTAGTTGAGAAAACATTAAATTTGCAGGAAGTGACTGAAATGTTTGCACAGAAGGGGGCAAATGGAGATAAGACAGGCAGGCTGCTTGCATTCAGCTCGAGACACTTGTGCAGCAGAGATTTACCCTTTTCAAGAGAAGTAAGGAGGGGGAAAGCTTGCAGGACTATGCTGGGAATTATGTTCACAAAGAGGTAGAATACATCTTCCCTGGATATTTTGGTCATTGCTGGGATGACCCAAGTGCTGGTCTTTGCCCATTTGTACAAATGCCTTTTCTTTGTCTTGTTTTAGATTGTCAGAATCTTCAAGAAGAGTCAAGGCATAAAGATCACAGGATGGTTTGGGTTGGAAGGGACTTTAAAAATGATCTGGCCCAACCTCACTGCAGGGACACCTTCCACTAGGCCAGGTTGTTCAAAGCCCATCCAGCCTGGCCTTGAACACTTCCAGGGATGGAGTTTTCCAGGCTGAGCTTCTCCAGCCTGAACTTCTTCATCCCTTTGTGCTGCCTGCAGACACTGACTGCACAAGAAGGACACCCAAATTGTTTTAAACACCAAGAGCTTGGCAAATCCCCCTCTAACCCGAAAGGCAAAAAAGGTCTGGTTTGATTTGCATTTCTCAGCCTCTCCAACCTGGACTGTAACGGGCACAGGATCATCTCCTCACACCAGGGAGAGCTCACAGAACACTCACCTGAAATAGAGGCATCTCTTCTCCATCTGGGACAAAAACAAGCTTAACATTTAAATCTGTCTGCAAGGTGGGAGCAAATGAACTCCTGAGCAGCTGCACGAAACAACCAGAGCGCAATAAAACTAAGCATGTAATTACTGAGAGGTTATCTGGAGACACAGGCTCACACCAAACCAGCCAGGAGAGAGAGTTTAAAAATACCTGAGAGCCAAAGCACAGCTCCAGAGCAGAGTGTGGTAACAGGAAATCTCATCCTTGACACCTCTGTATCTGGTTTTTGGGGGTTTTTTTGAAGAACAGCATTTATTGAAATTAGAAAACACCACTTGCATGAATCCAGATAAGGTTCCTCACATCACTTTGCACACAGCTGATCTGCAAGTGCCTCTGTTGACCACACAGAAAGTAAACCTTATGTTATACTGGACAATTGACTTGCTGAGTAAAATATAGGTTTTCCTGCTTTTTTTCCCCCCTCACGGAACTGAAACTCAAACTAATGAATCACAACATGTAAAATGATCCCAAAACACCTGGACCAGAGAGGTTAAAATAGTTATCCTTGCTCAGCTGAAGACTCTATTGGCTATCTGTCCCATATTTAATTAGTGAAAACCCCAAAGATTGACTAGCTCAGCACAAAATTCCTGACCTGAGCCAGTTTCATATTTGACAGGATAAAATACAGCTACTTAGGAGAGCTGGAAGAATGCACCTACGACAGGTGAATGCTGATGAGCTTTCAGAGGGTAAAGGGCTCTACAGACCCAGCCCTGTATTGAGGCAATAAATTTGAGATATTCAACAAGTGCAAGGAATAACCAGTGCCTTTGGGTGCCCAGGGGTGGGATTCTGTCTGCTGCACCCTTTTGGGTGACTTTTAAACTGAAGGAGCAGAGGCAACACAGAGCAGCCAACACAATCAGAGCCACTGTTGTAGGTAATAACTTCAAGATTCCCAAATTGCTGATAAATCCATGATACTCATAAAAATTAATGACCCATTGGCTGCAAGCAGCAAAGTACAAGGCAAAAACAGATTTGTTGATGTATCTATTTGCCATTTGCTGCCTGTCCTCACCCTGGAAGTGTTTCTGGTTATGGTTGCTGTTAATTGCTTTTTATCTAACAGTGGAGCTTAGAGGCTTCAGCTGAGATGAGGTTTCACGGTGTTAGGCAATTACACAAACATGCAGATGCACAGAAATTCCCTGGTTTGTAATCTGGACGAGGCAGAACACAGTTTGTTATCTCGGGCCTGAAGAGAGGCTTCAGATTCAGAAAGAAAACAAAATCTGCCTGACCAAGGCAGCACCAGGGAAGGTTCAAAACTGACTCACTGCCTCCTTGTGCTTCACCTGTTTGAGCTCCCAGATTAAAAATTCAGCCACGGCTCCTTGGATTTTAACTCATCAAGAGGAACACACAGAAGCATCATGTTTTCAAACACTCCACGTCTTGGGGAGACATCCCTCCTAAGGAGGGCTTCCTTGTGTGGTGTCATTATCTCCGACAGATCTGCTTTGGAAATTTCCTCCCGGGGCTCCTCCACGCTGACAAGTGAATTCTCTGCATCAGAAATATTTGTTCAGAGGCTGCCAGGCTCATCAGTCACTTCCCTGCAAAGGAGGTGGTCCGGGGGGGATTCTGCTCTTCCCCCTCCTGTTGCCCCTGCAAAAATGATGTTATTGAGGAGACAATGAGGATGGCCACGTGTCTGTGCCCCTTGTCCCTCTGTGATGATGCTCATTTCTCTGTGTCAGGGCTGGGGACAACGCTGCTGCCTTGTCCTGGCTCTCACAGCCACATCACAGCCACACCAAAGGCGAGAGCGTAACCTGGGCTGGCCTGAGCAGGATTTCAGCCCCGTGGGTTCCTCCTCCTCTGGGGTTAGGAGGGCTCAGATATTCCTGCTGGCTGCCAGCCACAGAGCTAATTATTTGGGACTTATCCATGCACACAAGCCTCCTAGGAATGGGATTGTTTAACAAGCACCTTTGGACTGATGGCAGCTCTTGATGGAGTGCACAAGTGATTTGTGGTGTCTCCGTGTGGATGAGGAGAGGATGGCTGGATTCAGGCAGCATCCAGACTGGGGGGGTTACCAAAGGCCTCCCGTGGCTCCAGCCTTACCTAAGGAAGAGCTTCTTCCTCCAGCTCTGCCTGCCACTTCATCATTAACAAAGCACTTTGCTGTTGTGGCTCGAACAGGGAGATTTCTTGTGCACATATAAATCAGCCTCTCTCTAGCTGGAAAGCTCAGTTTTCTCCTGGCCAACCCTGTCTGAAAGAAAAGGCTTTAGTATAAGAAGGAAAAATACCTTCGTCTGTTCATTCTCAGACATGGTACACAGCAGTCTTTTCCCTTGCTGAAATGTTATTCCATCCCATGCTCACCAATTATGAAAATTTTGCCGAGAAAGAGACGTGGAAAATACAGCATAGCTCGTTCTTGTTTTTGTCACCAGAGAGGATTCAATTTGGCCTCTTTTTAAAGATGACTGAGGACTCATTTGTCCTGATTATTCCACTTTAGAGCTTTTGGTGCTCTCCTACACATCAGGAACCAGATGAACCCAGTGGTGGGCATGACAAGCTTTGAAAGGTGCCACAGGAGGAGAAGTGTTGTTAGTTCACAGTGCTAACAAAGGTGCCATGCTGGATTTCCAGCCTCTTCTTTACTGCTGTATCTATGGTTTCTGAAGCCAAAAGGCAAAGACTTGTTAATTAACAAAAGAAGCTGGGAGATAATCTTGTGATTAAGTTATTGGAGTGGGACCTGGGTTGATTTCTCAGTCCTGGGCTGGTTGCTATGTGATATTATTCAAATCCCTGCCTGGAGACGAGCACAGAAGGCAGCAGTGGCAGCTCCCCATAGGCTGCCAGCACTGTGGGCAGGGGCTGCTGCACAGCACATCCCTCATTATTCCAGCTGGAGTCACCTCTGCCAGCAGACAATTGGAGAGAACCCCCCAACTCCAAATGCACTGCACGTTCTGCAACTGGCCTTTGCTCAAAAGCTTGCTGTTTTTCCAGAATCTCCTGTGATTGACTAAATCACTCCTCTTAGTGGGCTTTTTTTTCCCCCTTTTCTTCTGTTTCCTAGTGAATGCCTTTACCTTCTGTCTGTTGCAAATGTGAACAGTTTTAATTAGGTGCTGTTGAAATGTCTTTTGCAGTTTGGCATCCTGTTTGGTTTTGCTCCTCTCGTTCTCTTTGCAGTTCTGTTCCCTCCCACATTGCTTATGTTTTCTTGTTTGTGGAAGCTTTTCTTTATATGCATAATTTAATCATGCTGCCTTCAATTTCATCTCTAATAAGCATAAATAGGGAAGAGGGCAGCTGAAGCCCATCTCTCCAGATGCTCCTTAAATAATCCTCTTTTCCTCCAGAGTGTCCTTCAAATGTTACAAGTTTACAGCTGAACCCAAGGACAAAGCTCTCAGCTCAATAGATTTGTTCTGTTTTCAAATTATATTCTTAAATGGCTTGATTTTTTTCTACAACTTCAGAGATCAGACTGAGCCTACACCTTCAACTAAGGTTCAGAACAGCAGAGAAGTGTTCAAAAAACTCAACAAAGAACCAGAACCCCAGAGGTGGTGCCATTAATCCAGTCCCTCATCCCATCTTTTTCCTGCTCTAGGACTGAACTAGTGGATTTTGCTTCTGCTCAAATTATTGTTACTGAAACAGCAGCAAATCTGAGTCTTCTACCAGGTAGATTTGGTTTTGGTATCTCCCTACTCCATCCTCAGTGCCCTAATCTATGTGCACTGGGTGTCCCAGAGTTAATTTTTTATATATTAACCAGATCACTGCTGATCCAGTTACATCCAGCTTATCTGGGGAAGTCAGTAATTTCAATTAAGCTGCCTTATGCATTTATTTCTAGTTACATAAGAGAAGACAGACTTTCCCTTTTATTCCTTCTGATCTGCAGCAGCAGACCCACAAAAATAATGAAAAATAGGGCTCAACTGAAGGGCAGAGATGGGACAGCTCACCTCTAACACCAGGGCATGGTCATCTGCACCTAAATCCACTTCAAAGAGGGAATTTGGACAGCTCCACAAAGAACCTTTTCAGCTGCAGCCTCTGCAGTCTCTCCCACGATCTCTTCCAGCATTTACCTTACACCCATCAAGGCCAGGTTTCCTCTCACTCCTCTGTCATGTTCTATTGGAATGAAATCCAATATTCCCTGGAGGTTGTTCCTGAGCTGGCTGGCCCTTGCTGTTTGTCTGGCAGCTCTGTGGTGTTTTCACCCCAGTGGTCCCTCAGGCTCAGGATGTCACAGCTGAGGGCTTGGAGATGAGTCCAGGCCTGCAGGAGCTCAGGGTTACCTTTCATTGAGAGGTTCCAAGGAATTGGTGAAGGAAAGGAGCCGGTTCTGATGGAGGGTTTGGACTCAGAGTTTTATTCCTGGCCCAAAGGCCTGTGAATGCAGCAGCAGCTCCAGCAGAACTCCCACAGCATGGCTGCTGGCCCTTGGAACCAGGGAGAGGGGAGGGAAGGAACACAGGTGACACCAACCAGGTACAGGGGAAGGTCCTAAGGGACAGAGGACACTTGGATGGCCCAATGTCTTTCCAGGGGTTGGAAGCATCTTTTGAATCCTGCCAACCACTCAACACCCTTCTGGAATGGCAGGGTTGACTGACAGCACTCATCAGGGGTCAGGATGTGGAAAGGAGAAACGATTGACAAACCTGGCAGGGAATCATCTGGGAGGGGCCTGGGATATCTGAGACAAACTGTGACATCACACCACAATAATGTTCAAACTGCATCTGCTCTGCTGTGGTTGGAACCTACTTCTTGTCCTGGCTGTGGTGAGAAGGGTTTTTACAAATGTGTGTCCTGTTACCACACCTCCAGGGGAAGCTGTGGATGCCCCATCCCTGGAAATGTTGAAGGCCAGGCTGGATGGGACTTTGAGGGCACCTCCTGAGCAGCTGAAGTTCACCCCATCAAAAAGGGGGTGTTTGAGAAGAAAGGATGAGCAAGATGAGATTTCTGAGGAGCCGATAAATTACCAGCAACATTCCTTTAGCGTTTATTTTGCTGAGGTTTGACATGAGCCATCCCCTGCCACCACATTATCAGGGACAACTGCCTCGCTGCAGGGAAATCACTGAGCCAGGCGTGGGAGAAGGGAGGATTAGGCAGGAGAAGGCTTGGGGTGTGATGAATGGGATTTACAGGCAAACCCTCCCTCTGCCTCTGTCCATGGGAGGGGGCCACAGACAGAGCTGAGCTCTTCTCTGCAGCACTTGGTCCTGCTGCTGCTTCCAGTCAAAATGTGCAGGACCTTGCCAGCCTCTCCTCTGTGCTTTGGGGTATGGACAAAACCTTTTGAAGGTGCTCCGGGGTGGGATCCATGGCTTTATCCTGCCGTTGGGAAGCACAGAGGCTTGTCCCTCCTTCCACACATGGTGGGAGCAAACCAGCAGAGCTGTCCTCAGCTAACTTGGTGCTGCAGTTCCAACTCTTGATGCTGTCTTCCATTCTCTCCAATAATTCTGGTTAAATATAAGATTTTTTGCTTTTTTTTTCCATCAAATAAAGACAGACAAAAAGCCCCTACAGTATCCTGTAGTGTTTTCCACAGTAAATACCACTTTGTGGCCAACTGCTTCTTGTTCAGTCCTAGGGGATACCTGTTGAATTTGATTCCCTCCTTCCCTTAACCTTCCCTGGAAAAGCTGCAGCCCTGCACTCCAAGCTCAGAGGTCTGTTCTGAGCCCACAGAAGAAAATCCAAACTGTGACCTTTTAACTGCTGAAGATGAAATCAGTACCCCAAAAATCAATTCCTTCAGTGCAATCTTCAGGCTTCCCCAGGTCAATTTGGAAGATTCAAAGCTTTGGCCTGACTCATGGCTTGAATCCTTTTTAATTCCATCTCCACCCTGAGACAAGAAGGTCAAAAACAGCAGCAAAGGTTCTGGGCATAGGATGGCTCAGCAGGAAAAGAAGGACTTTTGAAGAAACTCTTCTCAGGACAGCTTCCTGCTCAAGTTTTCCATCCCTGCATTGAAGTGACCTCCAAAATTATCCGGCGTGTTGCTGACACATCACAGGCTTGCTCCTGCTTAATTGAAGCAGGAGAAGCCCTGAGTAACCTGGCTCTGACAAGCACCGTGACATTTTCTTTGTGAAAGGGGAAACCTCAAAGATGCTCCTGCCTGATAAAGTCTGACTGTTTCCACATTTACAAAAGAAACAGGTAAAAATATCTACAGCTACTTAAGATGGAAAAATAAACCCTTTTTGCCATGCAGAGTGGAAATCCTAGCTTCAGAATTAAGGCAGCTCTGATCACTGGTTGCTTTTTTGAAATGCTGGCCAAACAGCTGCTGTTTGACGTTTGTGTGTGCAAAGTTACTGTACAGAAAAAGGAAAGAGGGGAGACATGTTTGGAAGCACAGTGGGAGCTGCATGCAGGGGAAAACACATGGCTCCTTCCAGCCTGGATTTGTGTGATTTAGTGCTTGCCTGGATCACGGAGATGGAGGCATCACATCCAACCTGTTTGCTGGTTGTTGGGAAAAATCCCACTCGGGGTAAAGCAGGCCAGCGGTGTGAATGCTCCAGAGGGATGACCCCGGCTGCACCAGCTTTGGGTCATCTCACACTCCTCCCATCAACTTAGGAAACTCCAGGGAGGATGCTGCTTCGTGTGGATGCCTTTTTGTGATCCTGGGTGGAAGCCAGGCCTCCTCAAGCTTTTGCAAGGGGTCTGTTCAGCGTGAGCATCTCTGCTCGTGGTGGAGGGGATGCTCCAGGTTTCCTGAGGGAGCCAGAGCAGGGTGCCAGCAGCATTAATGTCCAGGGAGCCCTCACAGATGGAGAAGACACGGTCAGATGGATTCAGGGTGGGACTGCAGATGAAATCCGTGCCTCTGAGCTGATGGAAGCACTGCGTGTCAGGAGGGCCACGCTGCAGTGTCAGCACCCAGCTCGTTCCTGCTGCCCAGGAGGATGGGAATGCTGGGCCAGCAGTGCCAGCAAGCAGGAAATGCTCTGGGGAATGGTGACAGATGACTCCAGGAGGCTCTTAAAATAACCCTGAGGTACTGGAGCAGGGGAGAGGGGTGGATGAAGCTGTGATGGCCCAAAGCCCTTCTCAGCACAGCTCAAAGCCCTGCGGCCACCAAAATGTGCAGCCACAACACAATGAGACCGAGAGGTGCTTCATTAGAATGAAAGATGGGGGGAAAAATAAATAGAAACTGAAACCCTTTCAATGAATGGACAGCAAAGCACAGCCTGTAGAACTGCACTGCAGAGAGAAAACAGGCACTGCTGAGCTGGAGGTGGGAGAAAAGCAGGGAGGAAAGAGGGATGGGTCCCTGGAGTCAGGCTGGGATATCAGCTCTGTCCCCTGGGAACAGGATGGCCATGGCAGCAGGGTGATGATGTCCAGCCCTCCCCTCCTTTCACAGTTATCCCTGGCTGCCAGCAAGAAACCAGACACCACAAACTCCTCAGCTTATTCACCCTCATCAATATTTTAATAGATACTGGTTTTTTACTGTAAGAGACATCACTTCTTGTTAATTTGAGTGCTGGAATGGCACTGGCAGGCAGAATACCTTGGCTCCAAATGAACCCTGAGGGGCAAAGGGAAATATATTCCTAAGAACACCAACTGGAAAAAATGTAATTCAATAATAGATTTTGTTTGGTATCACTCTGGCACCAGCAGTCATTTTCCTGTTATTTTTAGGTTCTGATGACGCCAACAGGTTTTGTTGGGTTTTTTAGTTTGTGGTTTTTTGGTTTTTTTCTTTATGGGGTTTTATTTTTGCTGTTATGCAAAAAAATCCCAAGGGGAAAATTTCCATAGTTTAATCACACAATGAAATCACAATTATTTCTAGAATTTAAGACTTGGGGCTTCTAGATCCTCACCAAAATATGCAGAGTTTTACTAGAGTCTAAAGAGGAGGATAAGGACTCCTTGGTTGAGTTTTGGTGAAGGAGAGAGGGATGGGATGAGGAAAGAAAACAAGCACATATTTACCCAGCCAGAGAATAACAGGGTTTTAGAAGAAGGATGTTACACAGCTTGAGAGGCAGAATTTGTGTTCAGGAATACAAAGCAAACATCAAAATCATCCTGTTTCATGCGACAGCCTCTTTTTTTGTGTTTTTTCTTTCCAAGGGATTAGTCACGCAAGTATTTGAGATATTAGCCGCAGTAGCTACACAAACCAGCCACCAAATATTATGAATTTCTGTCCCAGTATTGTTTGTGCTTTCCACCAAGTCATGAAATTCTTGATCTGTAAAAAAAAGTCGGTATTGAAGCTCTTTTCCCCGTGATTTCCTTTGCTTTGTGCATCACGAAGACCTTTTTTTTTCTTTTTTATTTTATGCACTAAGTGGCTTGATAGCAGGCTGGGGATGGAAACCCAACCCCAGAGTCACCACCAGCTGTTCACCGAGGGTGCTGCAATGGGGAAAAGATTTTTCCAAACCCCTTTCCTTTATCTCCTCAGGAAGGAGCAGCAAGCAGGGAGAGGCTCTGTGGAACATCCCCATCTCTTCCCAGGACAATGTGGACAATGTGGCAAGGACCATCAGGTGATCCTCTTAAAACCCACACAGCCAATGGTGGCAAATCCCCAACCAAAGAAAACACATTGATCCAGGGCTGGCCAAAATGAGAGTTAACCAAACCTTTAGAAATGAGGGAATTTTGACTCAGGGACAGCAGGATCCGTATCCCTTCCCCGCATTTACTGCCAGGCTTGAGGCATTTTCTGTTCTTTCTGGAGCGCTTGGGATAAAGAGACATTGGTTATAAAACTGCTTGGCTATGAGAAATAAGAGACAAACTATAAATCCCTGGTTTCAGTGGTTTTTTTCAAGCTTAGACATCACTTCTGGGCTCCAAGTCTTGTAAGATCCCACATTTTTCAAGGTTTAATAACTGGAGAATTCTTACTGGTTTGGTTTTTGTTTTTAAAAATTATGTTATTTTTACAATTACAAAAGGTATTTGCAAAACATTTGTTTTTTTTCCCAGATAGCTTCTGGCTGCTTTCAAGCTGAAATTTGGCAGTCAGCACACATCTCTTATTCAACAACAGACACAGATTCTGCACTTTAAAACTTGTGGTGGGTACAGACTCAAGGGATTTTATTTTTTCCCCCCTTTTCTTTCAAATCTGCATTAAAATCATGCATGATTTTTTTTTTGTTATTTTGTTTTTAAAGCAAAAGCTACCACAGAAACCCCATGACTGTGTGCTAACAACAGCCCATCAACCACTCACTGCCCAGGTGGCATTGCAGAGAGGGATTTTATCAATCAGAAAGCCATGGAAGCTGATGAATTTTACAGTGGGATGATTTAATATCGGGGGACCAGATTACCTTGGATGCAAAACAGAAGTGAGGATGTGTGGCTTGCTGGATCCCTGTGCCAGCCCACATCGGCTTTTCCTGGTCACTGCTGGTTGGGGCACGAAGGATTTGGGATTTGGACCTTCATTAACATTGCTGGAGGTGAATCCCTGGGCTGATCCTGCTCCCCCTGGCCTTTTGCATCCATCACCTATTTCCCTGGAGGGAGGCACATCAGAGGAGAGGGAAACGCACACGGTCTCATTTTGACTTTGAAGTGGGGGAAACGGTGGCGGGATTTTTCCTGGAGCTTCTTCTTCTCCCTCCTCACCCCAAATATCTTCGAAGACTTTTTAAAATCTGGTTAGTTTGAATATGCACAGTCTTTCCTAGCGTTTGCTCTGACCGGTGCCTTTGGGTAGCTTTTTGAAAAACATGAGGAATTAACATTTGAAAAGGTATTCCCACACACTCTTTGAGCAGGAAATGTGGCTTCCTTCTCCACCCACTGTATCACTAAGCAGCTTGGAGATAAATAACGGAGATTTTCATGGCCATTTCGGTTAAAAAGAGTCGCCCAGGCTGGGATAATCCTTCAAGCCTGTCTTTGCTGAGCAGGGAAATTGGATGGCAAGCTGCACCTAGATATCCGTGTGATGTCTCAGGCACTGCCACCCACAGATCTGTGCACCCTCAAATCGCTGCTTAAAAGAGGGTGAAATGCAAGATCACAAAGCAGTTTGAGTTGGAAGGGGACCTTGAAGATCATCTCATTCCAACCCCCTGCCATGGGCAGGGACACCTTCCACTGGGTCAGGTTGCTCCAAGCTCCATCTGACTTGGCCTGGAGCACCCCCAGGGATGGGGCAGCCACAGCTTCTCTGGTGCCAGTGCCTCACCACCCTCCCAGTAATTAATTTTTTCCTCAAATCCAATCTAAAACCCTACTCTCTTTCAATCTGAACCCATTCCCCCTTGTCCTGTCACTAAATGCTCTTGTAAAAAGTGCTGCCCTACCTTTCCTGCAAGTTCTCCTCACAATTAGGTCACCCTGAGACCTTCTCCTTACCAGGCTGAGCAATCCCAATTCCCTCAACCTTAGTGGAGCAGGATGGAGTAAACACATCCAGAAACACCTCTGGAGCAGTGCTGGCCCTGCCAAATCTCTGTTGCTGGCACTCAGCAAGTCTGGAGAAGATGCTCTGGGTTCTTTGTTGCCTGTCCTTGAGTCCAGACACATAACCAAGTAATTGGCAGCTTAAAGCAACCTCCTGGCATCCCTGGGCACAGCAGCTTGTTCAAATCTCTATCCCATGATGATACCAGTTTTGGTCTAGGACCCAAGCTTTGGGGTAGTGTGGGGGAGGTACCAAAGGCCTTGCAGGAGGGGGACATGTCCCAAGAGGGAAAGTCCAGGACAGGGTCATGAGAAAGCATCATGGTTAAAAAGCTGGCAAACATTTTAGGTAGCCTACTGCACAGATGTTTGGAGTGCAGTATCTGGAAGGCAAAGATCTCCTGAAGGGCAAATTTCTACACAGCTGTAACCAGGAGACTGCAAGCACCACCTTCACAAAAAAAAACCAAATAAAGAGAAAATCAGACCCAATTTGCCATCCAGGCCTCAGTGTTTCCTTGCCCATTTTTCCATGTGCACCAATCTGCCAAGCCAGATGTCCAAATGAGCTGTGTGGGCAAACAGGCACTGGTATGAGCAAACATTGCCTTGATGCGTGTGCTCTCATGGGCACAGAATCAGGTACTGCCCTTGGGGGGGTGCAGGAGTGGGGCTGGGACGAGGCTGACCCCTCTCCTGGGGCACAGAGGACCTTCCCTTACTCCTTGACACCAACAGGCACGACAACCAGGCTCAACAAGGCTCGGGAGGGTTGGCACTGCTGCAGGAGCTCCTTCCAGTTTCTCCAGCTGGTTGGAACATCCCACCTCGCTGGCGTGGCCATGGGGCTTGTCAGGCTCCACATCCAAGGTGATGTGATGACAATCACAGTGACATCGAGGTGCCTGCCTCGTCTTACCTATGAATTCCTGTCTTCCCCAGGCTAAGGAAGGGCCCCCAGGGAAGCAGGAAAGTGCTGTACCACCCTAATGTGACAGGGAACACTGTTTATCTTCTACTATCTATGAATAACCCTGTCTAAGCCATTAAAAGCAGAAGCAATGCATTTGCCACACTTTCACGAGCTATTCAGGAGCATTACAAGAAATGAGCAGGTAATTAACCAGCGTCTCAACCCCAGTAATCACATATTGTAATTCCAGCAGAATCACAAAGACTCTGCACTATTGGCTCCACTTGGAAGGAAGCAAAATTAACATTGCAGTCTGGATCCCTGCTCTTAAAGCAATTTCTCACCAAAACAGCAGTGGGAAGGGAATGTTTTCCAGCTCAGTGCCCTTGGAGCACCCAGAGCTCACAACTTCAAGCATCATTCCTGATATTTCCAGCTGAGTTTCCCCCTTGGGCAGAGCAGGTCTGGGAATGACTGAGAAGGATTTCCCCTGGAGAAAGCCTCAGCTGCAGGGTGGCCACGTGTGGCTGGCTTGGGATGAACACAAAGAATCACTTGTAGAAAAGCAGGGGTTGGAGAGGGACCTCTCAAAGCACATCCTTCCATCCTCTGTGGGCTGGGGAGCCCCACGCCTGCGTGATGGAGGATTTGGCAGTGCTGGATTAGCAGTTGGACTCAGTGAGGTCATGTCCAACCTAAAAGGATGAGTTCTGCTGTCAGCGAGGAGGGAAGACATGCAGACAACCAATATGGTTGATAATACAGCTCTGATTTATTAGATCTTACATTGTTCTTTTATAGGTTTTCTTAGGATTGAATACAGTCATGTTTTGATTGGTTAGTAAGTTTCTTATGTGCTAATTGGTTAATTCTTGATCCCATTTATTTGCATAAACAGTTGTCTTAATATGATTAATTAGATACTGATAGTTGCTATAAGCAGATTGGTCATTTCTTGATGCTTATGATTTGCATATGGCTTCTGGCCTAACAGTTTTCTGTCCAGGGTCCATCCTTGATCTCAGGAAACCAGAATTACAATGTTTCTTTCTATACCATTGTAATTGCAAGGAATAAGCAAAATGGCAAAGCCCCATTGTTTTTGCTCCATTAAAACCCCATTGTTTTCTGCTCCATGCATGTTGCAATCTACCAACTTGTCCTTGCCTCATCAGCAAGAGTTTCACCTGCACAGCATTTCTAAGGAATCGCTGTCTTGTTTAAGCCATTCTCCAGGGTTCTCAGTCAGGGTGGAAGATCTTCATTCTGAACCCCAAGAGCTGGGTGCCACCATGGATTCCTCTTTGTGTCAGAGGCCAATCACCTCTGCCTAGAACACCCTAAAACACACCCCAGGGACCTGAGTACGAGTGTGCTGCAGATTTCTCTGGATTCAGTTGCCCCTACAGGCCCTGGAAAAGCCCAGGGTGGTTGAATACCAAGAGTGACTCTGAGCAGGAGGAGCTGACACACGCAGCTCCCTCCTGCAGCTCTGAGCACACTTTGGTGCACGGCTCTGTCTGATGCAGAGGATGCCAATCTGGCTTGAATTCCTCCTTCGAAAGCTCTTGAAACATCCCCCTCCCTCCCCAAAAATAAACAAACAATCGAGGAAGCTCACGAGCCTGGGAAGGGGCAGGAAGCGCTGCGAGATGACGGAGCTCCCACGGCGGGCGGGGGCTTGTGCATCCTTCTGGCTCCTGGTGGTTTCCGGCCCCTCTGCATCACCCCCGCAGCTCCTGCTCCCCCCACACCTCAGCTGCGTGGGGGTGGCTCACGTGGACCCCGGGGCAATGTCACAGCGGGTCCTGTCAGGACACGGCTGGCACTGGGTGACCTTCAAGGGAGCCAGGGTGAGGCTGGAGGGCTGGTGGCTCACTGAGGACACATCAGATGCGTGTTGTCAGCTCTGGACAAGAATGATTTACACCCATTCTGCACCGCAGTGCGCCTCTCCATCCAACTGGGACAGGAATCCTGGGATGGGTTGGGTTGGAAGGGACTTTAAAGGTCAGCAAGTCCTCACCAAAATCGAGGGAACCAGGAAAGAGTCTGGATGATTTCAGCTCCATCTCCCAAAAGCAAGGACAGGATGAAGGGATGCTAATGCTGCTCCCATCTGTGCCAAGGGCTGAGGCAGCTGAATCATCTCTCCCTACCTAAACCTCATCTGCCCTTTATAGGTCTCTGCCACCTCCTTCCTCGACAGCAACAAAGCAAAGTGAAAAACAGAGGCTTTATTACAAACAGTACCTGTTTCCATAGAGATTTGCTAAGAAAATTACACGAGACAAAGATGGAAATTAGTGAGGAAAACACAAGGGCTCGTCCTTGTGCATCAAAGCGATGCCTCACCCGCCTGCAGAGCCCAGCAGCCCCCACTCTCCTGGAGGGGGATGAGTGTGACAAGATCCCCAGCCCGTCCTCACTGGCCACAGGAGCTGCTGTCCCCTACCACAGCAGATCTCCTGGCACCCCATGGAGATGTTCCCAGCCAGCCCCCTCCAGAGCTCAGCTGCAAACAAGAGCCTGACTGCAAAATGGCAGTGAAAAAGGCAGGAACGACATCTCCTTAAGGGAGAGGATGGAAAGACAAGCTGGAAAACTGTGAGGGATGCAGGCAGGGCAGGGCTCGCTTGTCTGGTGGGCTCAGAGTCCCACCCCACCACTGCAGCTGCTGGAAGAGACAATCCTGCTGCTCTCACCTTTAAGAAAGCACACCAGGGGATGCAAGCAAGGAATCAAATGGATAAGACACTTTTAGACCACAATGTTTTGGTCAGGAAAGGCAAGCAAACTCCAAAAGAGCAATACCAGGCAGAGGGGTTGGGCTTGGGGATGCTGGCACTCGGCTGGAGAGCCAATGCACATTCCTGTGCCACAGGGGAGGTGTGTTCATTCCAGGATGGATATGAACCTGCACCCCTGCAAAGCAAAGATCCTGCCTCTGCACAAGCACTGTGGCAGGGACACTTTCCACTAGACCAGGTTGCTCCAAGCTCTGTCCAATTTGGCCTTGGACACTTCCAGGTGTGTGGCAGCCACAGCTGCTCTGGGCAACCTCTGCCAGGGCCTCCCCACCCTCACAGGGAAGAATTTCTCCCTAATATACAATTTAACCCTGCCTTCTTTCAATGTAAAGCCCTTTCCTCCTGTCCTGTCACTCCATGCCCTCATCAAAATCCTCTCTCCAGCTCTGTTGGAGCCCCTTTAGGCACAGGAAGGGGCTCCAAGGTTTCCCCAGAACCATCTCTTCACTAGGCTGAAGAACTCCAACTCTCTCAGTCTGTCTTCACAGGAGAGGTGATCCAGCCCTCTGAGCACCATTGTAGCCCCTCCAAAGATGGATTTTATTGGCACACTTGGCTGCATGGAACCTCACACACACACACACACACAGGGCTGATCCATGAATCCCTCAGAGACAAGAGGCCGTTTGTACAGAACAGAGATATGAGAATGGCAAACACAGCTAAAGAAACCCATGGATTCACAAGAAGAAAATTACAACAGACTCATGAGGGATGCAGGCTTTGCCACACAGGGGCAAGCAAACCTTCTCCTCGAGGAGCAGCTGTTGCAGTAATCCTCTTGTTAGGGGTAGAAATGAGCCAAGACACAGACATTTAACATGAAAAAGTTCCTTGTTTATTCTTCCTTATAGCTTAGCGATCCTGATTCTGACTACAGCAAGCTCCTGCTGTGGGGTCCACTGGTTATTTCCTACTGGATTATGTTTTCAAGTATTAGTTTGCAGACTCTGAACACAGGCCTGAGCCAGCTCGACTGTGACTGCAGGCCCCAACAGCAGCTCCAACCCCATCACACCCAGACAGACACACCAAGCAGATCTTTTTGCCACCAGTAACTCTCTTCCTTGTTTTTTTGCTCTTCTTTCTCCTCCCCGGACCTTTCCTTCTTCCAGGCCCTCCTCATCCAAAGGGCTCCAAGTTCCCCTGACCAGCCAGCCCATCCCTTTTGTCACACTGATCTTTATTAGTCACAGCTGCAAACCATTAAGGGCAAGGCTGCTCCTCTTCTTTGGTAATAATTAGCAAAACTGTGTCTTATCAGGAGCAAGGTCGCCTGAAATCCCTTTTTTCACATCAGAGAACAGCAATGGCTCAGCCCTGCCAGCTGAGAAACACAACCAGAGGGAGCTGGGCATTTTCCCAGCACAGGAAAACCTCACTGGGGAGAGGGCAGGAGGCAGCCCCTGCTCATACCCTCCCTCTGTGAGAAAGGTGAGGGAAAGGAGCCAAGTGTCCTGCTGTGCCCTCCTGCAGGAGCACTGATGCTCTCCTGGCCACCCCAGAGCCCTTGGTGTCACTTTGATGCCACCTCTCCTGGCAGACAGAGTGGCAGCCAGGGTAAGCCCAGCTGCTGGTGCTACCCTCTGTGTTCACTGCCCACAGAAAGGGAGGGCAGAGGTGTGCCAGCCTTTACCAACAGGGCTGGGAAGCTAAAATGCAAACAAGCTCCTTTGGTGCTATCTTAGCTGGGCATGTGGGGAAATCACCTGGCTTTTACATTCCTGCAGAACAGGAGCTGCACTGGCAGGGCCTCCCCACTGCCTCTGCTGAGGAAAGGAGAAATTCCTCCACCTTTGGCTGTGTCTGCAGGACCAGTGCCCAAGCAGGCACAAAGCAACAGAGTGCTGGAGCATCGCTGCAGAACAAGGACAAGCCACACCTCAAGTCCCCCCAGGTGACAGGGCCCACCCAAGTCAGCGGTGGCACTACAGGAGGAGATCAGGCCACTTGTTCCTGCAGAAAGCAGCTGGGAGTCAGGGCCATCTCTCTGTGACAGTCCTGGCACGCAGCAGACACCGGGGGACAGCTGGAAAAGCAGCAGAGCGAAGGGAAGGAGCAGGTTTCATCTAAAAAACACGGACATTGTGTTTGCTTGAACGCTTCAGCTGAAGTGACCAAAGCCCAGCAGGACCCACAGCTGGATGAGCAGGCTGTCAGCAACCACTGTGATTCACCCCACAGAGCTCCCTCCTGACTCAACCCTGAAAGACCCATCAGGGGCCCCTGGGAGAGGCTCTTAGGAGACACTTTTGTGTTTGTGGCTGCTGCTGGAGAGCTTCCAAAATGCCAGAATACCTTTGCACGAGGGATCCTTGCCTTGCTGCTCTGGAAAGATCATACAGCTGCTGGAGCCTTGTGGAGCACCTTTTCCAGCCTCAGAGTCATTGCCTTGCAGCTTCTTTTGTTGCCAAACTTCCACACAACTGCCCACAATTGCCTTTGTCTTCCAACCCTCAGACCACTGTGACAGCCCAGATTTGACCGAGCTGGAGCACAGGCTGATTGCTGGCTGCACCTCGATTATCTGTGGAGAGATTTTTAGATTCCATGACAATTCCTGCAGCCATGAGACGCATCTTGAGGCCTCAGCAGCCAGGCAGGCAGGCAAAGAGCCCCATGCCAAGAGAGCTCAATCTGTGCTGGGCAGGCAAGGCAGGAGCCACTGCCTGCACGGTGAGAGAGCTGCCTGCAAGCATCCAAAAGCATGTTCTGCTCCCTGCACTGCTGAGACAGCACATGATTAGGGAACTCGTGCTCCGAGCCAGGGCTGGGATGCTCAAGACTCAGCATCACCTCTAGGACAGTCTCCTTTCTCCCATCGACGGAGCTGTTTGTGCCACCATAAGACAGGATTTGCTTCTTCCACCCTGAGCTGACACATTTCAGGGAGCAAAGGCTGTCTCCTCCTGTGCATCCAGATGGCCTCGCCCCCAGGATCCCTGTCCCACTGAGAGGCAGGCTGTCACTGCAGCACACAGCACCAGCCAGCCCGGGCCTTCCCCACAGCCTCAAAGCAGCACCGAGAGAGCTCTCGGTGCAAAAGTGACAGCAGCTTGCAGGTCTCTTGCATCCCATCCCTGCAAGTGTTCCAGGCCAGGTTGGACGGGGCTCTGAGCAACCTGGTCTAGTGGAAGGTGTCCCTGCCCCTGGCAGGAGGCTTGGAACAACATGAGCTTTAAGGTCCCTTCCAACCCAAAGCATTCTGTGGTTCTGTGATCTGTCACCGTGACAGCACCACAGCTCTATTAATGAAAAGCTGTTCGGTTGCAGCTCCCTCCTTTCATCCTCAGGCTCCCAGGGGCTGTTTTTGCTTAGGATGGATCTTCATGGGTCACCACCAGCCCTGCTGCTCTCTCCCCTCCCTTTTGATTATGCCCTCCCTCCCTTCTTACACTCATCAACCATTTGGTGGCACAGTGACATTTAATCCTGTGTCGTAGCCAATTCCACCAGACAAGGAAAGATAAGTTTTGGATTCATAGCCCAAAACCACTGAAAAAAATCCCCCGAACTGGCTCACCCCTCAGTTCCCAAGCCACCATCACTGCTGGGATAACACCAGGAGAGTTATTGAGTCTGGCAGCTGCCCAAATTGCCCCCATAAAACAGAGATATAGCAACTCATGGCCGTTTAGTGCCTCCACTGCTGAGTACACCACAGGACCCAGCGTTCTGCCAGAGCCCTGGAAAGGCAAATTGAAACATGGCTGTTCAAGGGAGGCTTTGCTATTCCCGTGCCCTAAGCAGAGATGAATTTCATGGAGCCACATTTCACATCTGTCCTCTCACGCCGTAGTGGCAGGCGCAGGGCACAGGAACAGACATGAGACAAAATTCCAGCTGCATCTCGAAATAAATCCCAGTGCAGTTTTACTGCTTGCCTCTCAGCTGTCCCCTTGGTCCTGCCTGTCACATTTCTCCCTCTGCCAAGGTGGGTGATGGACACTGCCAGGGTCAGAGGAAAACCTTTCTTTGGGGGTACAGGAGAAAATGGTGGGAACCAGGGGGAGCTGAGCAGTAGGAGGGTGCACAGGAGGTGACACTGGCAAAAAGGAGCTCTCTCCCCTCTCTGCAGGGCATTTTGGCATTGACACCGGGCTGGGGATGTTGGTGGCTTGGCCACCAGCATTGTACATGGCTTCTTGGCTTTATGGCATCAGGACCAGGCAACTCCAGGTCCACCCAGTCCTGGTCCCTCACGGGAACGCCTCTGCCATCCTCTGTGCCCGCCTGCCTCTTCATGCCATGGATGCCAACATCCAACACCCCACAGCTGAACTCCCCCCCCTGCAGGACCCAGCCTGGGGCTCTGCATTCCTGCACAGGAGCTTTGCTTCAGCCTTCTGGAGGTCCCGATGACCTACAGGGAGACAGGAATTGCAAACACTAAAGAAGCTCCCTCTGCCTCAGCCCCTGCTTTATATTCAAGCTGTCCTGACAGGCGTTTGTCAGGAACAGAGGATACAGTGTTCTCCGACTGCAGCGTGTCTCCGTATGGCAGCACTGGCAAAATCAACCACTTCTACTCAGGGCTGTGAAATTCAGCCTGGGAAATCTGTCTCGCCCTCCTGACCCCCAATTTCCCAGCTAAAATCAGTTTTTGTTCTTGGGAGAAGAGCCAGATTCCCTCCTGGCGCTGCTGCAGGCTCTCCCATTCCCCATTCTCCCATCTCTCTCTGCCTGCAGCGCTGCACAGCAGAGACAGAGCTATCCCCCTCCACTGTGAGCCCAGGAAAGGGGCAGAATATGGGGGAAAAGCTCCTATTTCTCGTCCTGATTTCATCCTGGAGATGGTTGTAGACCATCACTTACTCATTTTTCCTTCCCAGCCTGAAACCCGACCTGTCCTCATAGCCTGTAATAACATCTCTGAGTTAATTCACTGGAGCTGTAGCCACTTGTGTGCCAAATTAGGGCTGAAACTCTTCCCCTCGGTGCAAAGCCTGGTCCGAGGGGCAGGTGAGAGCCCTGAGGAAAATGGGACAGCAGCTCAGCCCCACCAAGGACAGCCCTGACTGGAAGTCTCCTAAATTCCCACAGGCATGGCAAAAAAAAAAAAAAAAAAAAGGGTTTCTGCAGGGGAAACTCTATGGAACACAATTAAAACGTTCAGGCAGCAAATCCACAAAATCTCCTCCAACAGTTTCCTGCTTGCTTTGGCTGACCATTCCGAAGGGGGTGACAGAGACTGAGGTTCTGAGGGCAGCAGCTTTACCGCCAGGGGTGACTGCAAAAGGCTTTTCCCCTGAGAGCTGCTGGGCTCTGCAGCACCTAGAGAGGCTTTCCTGGCGGGCACGCTGCAGAGGAAAGCCATCCTCGCCCAGGACCATCCCGCCGGGTGTGTTTGAACGCCCACCAGCCTCTCACGGACAGCGCCAATTGCGCCAAAAACCAAATTGCGCTGTGCTTAGCGCTGGCTGAAAACCCGCTGAAGGAGTTAGTGCAGGGAAAAAAGAGGCTAAAACCTCTCGAGTGAGAGAGTGCTGGCGCATGTGACTGCTAATCCCGTCTGCCGTGGGTCTTCCTGCCCTGCGTTGGAAGAGCGGGGTGGGAAGATGTCCCTCTTCCCAAACCAGCGCCGGGCAAAGCAGGGATTTTACCAGCATTCATCCCAAACCCGCCCCCAAGCAGCCGAGAGGAGCGTGTGGGCTTTTCCTGCCTTTTTTCGCACCCTTCCTTGCTCTCTGATCCCGTGGAGCATCTTCCACCCCTGAGCGATGCCGGGGATGTCTGTCCTTGCGGAGGGGGGATCCATCCCCCGCGGACACGCCGGGGCACAATCCCTGCTCCCAGAGCTGGGCAAGGCAGAGTGGCCGCGACCCTTGGGAGGATGCGGGGACCTCTGCTTGTCTCCCCCCGCCCGTCACACTCCGGCTCCTGCCGCGGGAGGCAGCTGCTGCTATTCCTGCTGGGAGGTGTAAGACGAGCCTTTGCCAAGGGGCAGGGGAGGCTCTGCTAATTCACAGCTCCTTCGCACAGCTCTCGCTGCTTTCCTAATGCGCTCCTGGCTGTTAAGGAGGTGAGACTCGCTGATCCAGCACAATATCACATGCTGGAGGAAGAGGGGCTCGAGCTGGGACAAGTCCTGAAAAACCTATGGCTGAGTAAAAGGGGGCCACCCTCCGAACAGTGGGAAAAAAAAAAAAAAAAAAAGAGGCTTGATTGCACTTCCCCACCACCACCACCCCCTGAAGTAAATTATTGACGAAATAAGGATATTTTCAGGCCACTGACAACACTTCAGAGGCCAAGGAAAGGGGCAGCTGGGACTTGTGGCTCTGGCTGATGGTCCTGCACACTGCATCCCTCACCCAGAGGCCCCGGAGATGCACAAACCCCCCTTATTTCCCCCTGTATACCACAGGATTAAACTTTGCTAGGAAATATAACCTCGGATTTATTTTCTTCTCTGCTCTTCCTCTTTTGGAAAGGAAAAAGAAAAAAAAAAAACACCCAAAAAACTCCTCACATCTATCATGATGGCCATGATTCTGTAGATCTGTGAAAATCAATCTGAAGATCACATCATCTGTGGCAGAGCACTCCATAAATTGACTGAGTCTCGGGGAAACGTGTGTGGGAGAGAGTCTGGCCTAGGCCTGGCTTTAAAAAACAACCCATCCTTATCCCTGATCCCTCTCCCTTGCACCCCAAGCAGCACTGGTACCTCTGGGGAAGTCTGGAGCTGCCCACTGGGTGTGTCACACCCATGCCAGGGTCCCTGTGGCAGCTCACCCAGGCACTGGGACACTGCAGGGGCACCCAGCTCAGCCCTGCAGTGCCTCCCAGCTGAGCACAGAGCACGATTTGGGGTGATTTGACTGTAAATCACCACTATTGGGTTTCCACCCACCCACCCAGCATCCAACTGCCCAATGCCAGGGACACCTGGAGAGCCTTGCTTTGGGGAGAGGGAGGTACCAGCTGGGGAAGGAGAGCAATTCATGCTTTTGGCATTCATTTAGAAGGCAGAATTGTGTCGGTTTGGGGTTATTTTTAATTATCTGCACAGAAATAGCAAAGTCAAATAACAGTGGGCTCTTTCCTGCTCAGTGGAGTTTCAGCAGGAGATGGGATTGTGAGACAAGACAAGCTCAGCCCTGCCCATCCCCTTGCTCCCTGCTGCCTGTAAAGCCAGAGGTGACACAAAAGAGCTCCCAAAAACCTCCTGGGAGACAGCAACTACCAGCNTGAGAAGAACAAAAAAAAAAAAATATAGAGGTGCTGAGCCAGGCCAGGCTGTTCCAGCCCTTCAGGGAGGACAATCCTTGTGAGNACCCTCTGCTCCCCTGGCATCTGGCAAACACGGCCAGGGCAGATGTGCAGTGCTACATCACCGAGCAAGGCAGATCAGCGTCAAGAGACAGAAATAAATGAGAAGAACAAAAAAAAAAAAAAAATAGAGGGGCTGAGCCAGGCCAGGCTGTTCCAGCCCTTCGGGAGGACAGTCCTTGTGAGCACTTCCTGCTTCCCTGGGGAACGTGGTGGTTCTGGAAAAGGAGTGGGGTTGTATGGGGTTGTTTGTCAGCGGGGTGCTCACCTACGGGGGATTCTCATCCATGGGGGGGATGCTCACCTGTGAGAGTGAAAGGAATGAGGGGTTTGCCTTTACGAACAAGCTGTGGGTCTGCTGGAGAGATAAAACTAGCACTGAGAGATGAAGGAAACAATGGGAAGGATTTCATTGTTTGGGGAACGGAATGAGGGAGATTTGTCTTTACAAATCGAACTGTGGGTCTGCTGGTAAATGAAGTTAGATACAGAGAGATGAAAGGAACAATGGGAAGAACCATAAATTCCACAGGAATTCCATTGATTGACACAAGGAAAAGAAAAAGAGAGGGTCTACATTAGAAGAGGGCATTAGGTGGTAGGTATTTCGGGAAGTCTGTACCTCTCAAGTACCTCAGCAAGTGGGTAAAGAGAGAGGGAGATGTTGCCAGGAAATTGGGATAAAAAGGAGACTGTATACTCTAAAAATTTCAGAGACCCCATGGGAAATGCCCATGACCTCTCCCTTTATTCGAACAAAGTTACAGGACTCCTCTGTCTCCTTTTTGGACACAAACCTCTGGTGTTGGTGGATTAATTTTCCTGACAGGGGGATTCTCATCCATGGGGGGATGCTCACCTGCGGGGGGATGTTCCTCCACGGGGGAACGCTGTCCCAAGGAACTGTCGGTGCTGCCAGCCCACGAGCCGGCAGCTCCACGTGGCTCCCGGTGTGAGTAAGCACCAGCCCCACTTCAGAGCCCACGCACATCCTCGGTGTGCTGGTAAGTGCCACCAGAGGAAGGAAAGGGAAGGAGGAGGATGAGAGCCACCCCAGCGTCTCCTATCCGAGCCATCAGTGCCCCCAGTGGGAACAAACCCTGCCCCCTCACCCTGGAAGGGATGGATTTTAAACACCTTGCTGGAATGGAAAAAAGGAAGAGAAAATTCTTTCAAGTTCCTGCCCCCTTCTCTTGTCCTTTGCCCCCCCAAGGGACGTGGGTTTGGCTCCAGCAGCCTCATAGCCAAGTTCCCTTGTTTTGCTGGAGGAGTAAGCACAGTCACCACCAGATGTTTGACCAAAGGACCAGAGCCAGGCTTCTCTTGCAGGGATTCACAATTGCTGACATCCTGCCTATAAAAGAATCCAGGAAGCCTTTAGGAAAGAGCCCGTGCCTGCAGAGCTACAGATGCTTCATGGGCCTTCATTTGGCTTTGCAGGAGGGAAAGCAGGGCAGAGACAGAGAGAAACAAAAATCCAGTATGATGAGGCCTCTTCCCAGGAAGGTGTTTTCCCAGGAGGAAGAGCCAGGCCAGGGGGTGATGATCTGCAGCTGTCCCAGGACAGGACTGGTTGTATCCCCCAGGTAGCTGGATGTAAGTCAGGCTGTACTCACTGCACTGCTGCTGCCAGGGGCTGGGATTGCTCTCACATCCCGGGAGCCTGGGCAGCTCTGCTGGGACCAGGGCTTGCAAGAGTCCTGGAGAACGCGGGGCAAGGTGAAAGGAGAGCACAGACCAGGTTTTAGAGCTCTGGTGGCCCTGCCCCCAGCGGCTCCTCAAGAAGGAGCAGCCCCAGCACTTCTGGCAGCCACACACCAGCAGCATCTGTTTCTGGGGTACTTTTGTTCCCAATTTATCCCCTGTCTCCTGGAGCTATTATAAGCAGGTACAATCTGCATTGGCATTGTTATTCAGATGATGTACAGATAATTTTAACCTTTCTGTTCCATTTGTCAAGGGGCTTTTTTTAGCCTCTGCGCCTGCCAGGCAGAGCTCTGGCTCTCCGACAGTGTAGGCTCCCTGTTTTGCAGTGCCAGTTTCCCTTGTGAGGGTGATGCTCTGCCTCTGCATTTCTCTGGGTATCTTCTTCACAGCCCCAGATATTTTAGGGGATTTGGGGAAATGTGGTAGAAATGGTCAAGCACTCAAGTAGCTGCATTCACCACTCATCCTCGTATGAGCATCTGAGGTGGGGTTCCACTGGATGTCCATCAGAGACCTGCGCAGAAATCATTTCAGAGCTTTTAGAGCAGCTTATACTTAAAACAGTCACTTCAAGGAATGCAAATGCAGCACTTCTGGCCCACACAGGAGGACATCTTCTCTTCAAACTGCTTCCAACAGCACTGCAAAGTCCTCAGCACTGAAGGTGGCATCACCACCCTGCAGAGCCTTCCCCACAGTCAGGGCTGCAGATCACTTTTTTGGCTATAAAACGGGAACTTAATTCCCAGACTGAAAAAATGTTGGGCTGTCATTGCATTCATCGCCTCAGGAAGTGCTCTCAAAGCTGGGCCATCTCCTGGAACTCTACACTTCCCACTGAAAACTTTTTATCACTTCATGAGCCAGAGAAGTGAAAACCAGATCAGTCAGCATTTGGGAAATAAAGGGAAATTCGCACAAAGGGAAGGGCAAGATAAAACCTGTTCCTACAAGAGGTCATTTGGGCTTAGTGCTTGGTGGAAGCACACTTGTGAAACACACAGGGTAAAGCTCAGCTCAAGGTGGTCCAGAGAAGGCGACTGCCTTCATCCTGCCATGAGCTCTTCTTGGCACAGTACTGGGGAAGAAGGAGAGTGTTCTTGAAAAGCCATAAACCATCCCTGTCACCCCAGCTCAGCCTGGAGGCTGCTGCAGGCTGCTGCCTCACCTCTGGCTGCTTTCATGCTTCAAACACTCCCGCAAAAAAAAAAAAAAGAAATATAAGACATTACTTCAGCATCTTTGCTTGACAACTCACCCACAAGCTTTGGACCAGGCAACAGCATCTGCATCCACCTGGCATCTCTCGAGTGCAGGCAGGGAGGGGTGGCCAAGCTGTTTGGATGCCCCAAAGGCACGGATCCCAGCTGGGTTCCCAAGCTCGATGTGCAGGCTGATGCTCCCTTGCATTCCTCCGGTGATACGATGTCACCGTGATGCTCTTGGCCTCCCCCTGTCAGTTTGCTGCAGTGCCACCATTAACAGCTCCTCAGGCTCCTGTCCCTGGCTCTCCCAGCTCCTCCAGACCCCAGTACCCCTCAGCCCCTGTGTCTGGAAGCAGACAGGTCTGAGCCACAGCTAGCCTAGGATATCTCAAATATCCTCCCTGCCCCTCTCCTCCACAGCCCTCCACCCTGCCTGGGGTTGCAGAACACCCCATCCCACAGTGCCAGCACAGGCTGTGTGCCTCTCCCTCCCACCATAGGGACCTTTTGCAGGGGTCCATGACATTATCCAGAGTCCCCATGCCCCCGCCAGCACGGGGGGGTACCAATGAGACCAAGTCTGCAGTGGTTCTTTACAACAAGGTTTTATTTTTCTTTCCTTTTGACAAAAAACATTGAGGAGTTGTACATGGTTGGTGGTCAGCTCGGTTCCCCATTTGGGTCCAAACGAGCAAGGTTATGTTACAACATCCCGCCCCAGAGCCTGGGGGATGAAGGCAGAGCATCTCCCACCCACCCTCCCACAGTCCCAGGAGACACCAGCCCCACACCTGGGGGGGCTCTGCCATCCAAGGCCTCCTGGGGGGACAGGAGGATGGTTCTGGGACAGCCAGCCCGGAGGGGACAGCGGGGCTCTGTGTGCCAGGGCTGCCACACCTCCTCGCACACCCACCACAGCCCCTCAGGAGATTTGCGGGGCTTTGAGTCCAGTCCCAGCACCGAACTGGGAACCAGTTGCATGCTACTGGTGAACTGCCTGAGCAGGGCATGTCCTATGCAGGCAGAGGTTGGAATACATCCTCCCTCCCCATCCTGCCTCCCGTGGCCCAGCATGGCCAGCAGCCACCGACGGCGAGCGCAGTGGCGTGGCACAGTCTCGGTGTCCGGAAGGCTGAGGAAATGTCCAAAAATCCACAGAGGAGATTGTACAGCAGCAAAGCAGAGTCCAGGGCCTCGAAAAGCAAGGCACAGGCTGCAACGGTGCCTTGGGGCTGGTTTGCCTCCCCCCTCGGCACAGTCCTTCCCGTGGTTCTCCTGGGGGTTGTTTTTGGTTTCAGAGATGGGCTGTGGAGTTGCCTCCTTGTCCCCGCAGGTCCCTGCCTGTCCCCCCACCGCGGGAGCAGCGCTGTGGCTGCTTCAGGAGGGGCGGAAGCGGCGCGTTTTGGGACCCTTTCCGGGTTAAAAAGGGCACTGTTTTGTTCCACACAGTTTCTGTAGGTTAGTCAAACACAGGGCTGACATGTCAAAAAGCTCAGGTTCGGGCACTGCAGCCCGGTGGCAGCGCGGGTGCGCCCCGGGGGCTGTGCCCCACCCTGCGCTACCACTGCGGAGCATCACCGACACCGCTCGCCGGCCCCATGCCGGGGCTGAGGAAAGAAAAGCGCCCAAAAAGCTCGAAATCCGCATGAAACGTGCCCCCGCTTCGAGAGCATCGCTGCCTCCCTCCCACCCGCCAGGCACAGACACAAAAAGCCGCCTCCTCCCCTCCCCGCGGGCTCTTACTCAGAGCTCGGCGCATTGTCAGACACCTTTCCGCATTTAGAAGGAGACGATACCGACACCTATATTTAGAGCAGGTACGGCATCGCCTTCCCCGGCCCCCAGCAGCACCGCGTCCCTGGTCCCCGATCCCACGCTGCCCGCCAGACCCGGCTCTCCCAAATTCCTTCCACAGGGAGCGGCGCTCCGGCAGCTTCAGGGTGAAGCCGCAAACTGCTGGAACAGGCGATGCCCGTGTCCCCAGCCACCACCAGGGACCTTCCCCACGGCTGCACGGGACACGGTTTGTCCCCAAGAGCCGAGAGGGGGGATGCGGGATCTGAGCCAAATCCATGGAGAGCCAAAGCCTGTGGAATTTTTGGATCCCTGGGCAGGTGGAAGTGTCTGCTTGGGGAGCAGCAGGAACGGCAGAGGTGCCCCCCACCATCAGGGACCACTGGAGGCAGGAGGAGCTTTGGGCTCTGTAATGGGTGCACAGAGGGCACCCTGACCCTTAGAAGGAGGGGGTTTGGTCCATGCACGAGCCTGGAGCAGGAAGCCTTCAGAGCCACTGGGATTTGCTTCTCACAAAGCAGAGCTCCTTCGAGGGAGCTCACAAAGCGATCAGGGCAGGGGCTGATCTGCACATGCAGGAGCAGGGCAGTTGGTGCATCTTTCACTCAGGAGAAGGCATGAGCTATCCAGGACCAAAGCAAAGCCTGGCCAGAGCTGCTGCCCAGCTGGACAACAGCCCCAAGGACCCAGACCACAGCAACCTGCAGCAAAGCAAAGCCATGGGCAGGAGGAAGGGCAGGGTGAGGGCTGCGCTGCCTTTACCTGCCCATCTCCACATCCCAACCCCACACACGGCCACCACGGCTGGTCCAAATGCACCAAGCATCCCCCAGTACACAGAGCACGCCCTTCCCTGAGGCTCCAAAGGCACAGCACCCTCCAGCTCCCCAGGACCACGCTCGGGCTGATGACAGACACAACTCATGGCAGAAACACGCCACTAAGCCACCAGGGTGAGCCACCCATCACCACAGGCCACCTCCTCGGGCTGGCAGGCACAGCACTGCACCCACAGCATGGATCATCGAGAGCTGACAGCACATAATTACCAGATTAATTAATGACTGGCGCTGCGAGGTGGCCCTGCTCTGCATTTTCAGTGTTTGCAGGAGGGCTGAGCCACCCTGCTCACACTCTGGATGATGCTCCTTCCCAAAACCCCCCCAGCTCTTGGACACCCACCTGCTCCCATGCCTGGGCCATGGGGTTTGCACACCCAGTCCCCCATGGCAGCCCTTCTCCAGAGGGGTGCCAGGCCCCAGGAGAGGGCAGAGGCCATGGCTGCAGGGGAAACTGAGGCAGGGCTGGTGCCAAAGCCAGATGCCTCTGCCCAGAGGACAGATCTTAAGGTACATCATGCACTCACAACATCTTCATTCCCTGTGGACACAGATATCTTCTTTTCCTGGGAAAACAAGCAAAGAGGCCTCTGAGAGGTTTGCCATCACCCCCTTGGCACTGCTGTGCCAAGCGAGCCATACCCCCGGGGACAGCCCTGTCCTTGTCCCTTGGGCATCCCACTCCTGCAGGCTCTCAGCTGCCCAAGGAGCCCTCGCCACAGCCATCTCTAACAGAGAAAATGCAATTCCCATCGCTGGAAACACCTGGGAGAGGGAGCAAGGTGACATTCCCAATGCTCTGTACAGCAGCCCCCCGGGGAGGCTTGGTCCTGCCCCCACCGAGGCAGGGTGGAGGCAGCAGGAGCCCCAAGGGGCTCCCCAGCATTGTCAGATGATTAAAACAAATCTATGCATGTGTATATCTTTATATATACAGCATATAAATATATATACACACACACCCCCCATATATACACACACAGGCACACCTAGAGTTCTCCGTATATAAATAAATATATGTCGGTGGGAGACAGGATACATTCGGCAGCACTGAGCCCCCCAGCCCCAGTACAAACCAGTTTTGCCCCCTCTGACAGCCAGAGCTGCTCTGGTCTGTCTGGGTGCATCCCAACCCCTCATCCCCTGCACCCCACCATCGCATCTTGCCCCTTTTCCAGGCAGGATGAGACCCTCGGGGAGGGAAATTCAAAGCCACAGCAGCGCAAGCCCAAGCGACAGAGCAAAGAGGGTCCGTCATATCCCTTTGCTGGGACTCTCCGGCCATAGGGAGCAAAAAACCATCGGGAGGAGCTTTCCCAGGGATCCCTCTTGGGGCAGGGAGCGGGGCTGTGGCCGGGGGGGGCTTTCCCTTGTCCCCAGCACACGAGCCTGGCCGGGCTGCCCTGCCACCCATCAGATGCTTCTCTGTGCAGAAAAAAAAGGTATAGTAATAAATGAAAGTCGAAAGATTTTAATTTTTTTTTTTTTTTGCACAAAGACTTTTGTTCCCCCATTTCTTTTCTTTTTTGTTGGATTTTTTTTTTCTTTTCCTTTCCCCTCCGTTCTGGTCGGTTTGGGATATCTTTTTTTGTTTGTTTGTTTGTTGTTTTTTTTTCCCTCTCTGTTTTCTTCCCCCCGCTGCGTTTGGTTTTGGTTTTTTTTGTTTTTTCTTTTTTTTTTTTTCTTTTCAGTTTCATTCCCAGGCGTGGCGAAGAGCATGCATCGGAGAAGGGCAGGGCGGGGGGCCGGGAGGGTGAGGTGCAGCCGAGGCGGGGTCG